>JAMKQA010001857.1:0-31109 GCA_024699735.1 Posidonia australis | reverse complement strand
CCCCAAACATTCACCAACAATTTCCATAAAATCATGGAGTGTAGACCCTCAAGTCTACTTCAAAACCCCTCAAACCATTCATGATTCCATCAACCACATAGTTCAAACGAAAATCACAAGGGGAAGGGGCTCAAGAACGGCTACTATAGCCTTCAACTCCAAAATCACATTTTCCCCACAAACATCAATCCTAACCGCATGATCTCTACATTCTCATGCCATACATCACATTCCCATTCATTTCATGATTTTTCTACAATTTAACATGCATTTCTCTTAATGTCATGCAATTAACCCATCTTTAATAAAAACTAAATGGAGGAAGGGAAAAGGAGTCGCGTACCTGGCTCAGCTGTCGGTGACTCTCCCCGCACTCCAGCGAACCTCCTCGTGCCCTGGCGAACCTCCTCGGCTGGCAAAACCCACTAGTGGCTCACCCCACCTCCTCGGTTACGCATCGCTCCTCTCCCTCTCCTCCTCTCTTAGTCACCCCTTCCTCTCTTCGCATGCCGTGGCCTCCATTTATCCTCTTCTCCTCCCGCGTCACGCTGGCCACCCATCGCATCGGAGGAGACGGCAAGGCACGGACCGGTGTCGTTGGTGGCATGGGTCAGGGAAGGGAAGGAAGAAGATGGGGAAAAAAGTAGTGCGGGCTCGTGAGAGGATGGAAAGAAAGGAGAAAAAGAAGGAAAAGAAAGGAAGGAAAGACAGACACGCAAACCGAGACGACTGTGCACCCTCAAATCAGACTCCACATTGGTCCCAGATCACCAACAGGCGCACAGACAACCAACCACAAGCTCACACAAACAAGAAACAACCGATTATCCATTAATAAACCATTTAAGCAATATTACAATTAATTACATGGTTTACAAATAAAAATGGATAATCAGGCCCAGATGTCACATGCATACTTTAAATAGATCAAACAACCATATAAATGACTCCTTTGATTCATTAATTAGAAGAGAAGATGCAAAGAAAACAGTTTGTTGATGATGGTTTACCCCACAAAAAGCTGCATAATCATAAGGTATTGATTTATCTTGAATGTGCTATCAAAAGTCACTGCATCACCAAAAAGCTCATAATCTTGTATTGATGTAGCATCAGCCTACATACAATGAGTTAATTTGCTCTCTACATCTTTTTATAAGCAAAAAAAACTTTCTCATTCTTCAACTTCATCAATTTAAAGTGTTCAATCAATAACTACGCATCATATTCCTTTACATCTTCCCTTGCATCCCTTCTCTTGTTTTTTAAATCACGGAGGGTACACTGTAATTTATGAAAACCACCAGAATGATTGTAACACCTATAAAATTCATTTTGTAATTATTTACATTTTATGAATTTTATTTCTAGACAGGTGTTACTGTTCTGAGGCCCGTTGTGCGGTTCTGTGCTTTTGGACTTGGGCCTCGTGGGCGGGTTTCTACTTGCATGTCCCTGTGCATGGTTTGGCACTGTGCATTGTGACACTGTGCATGTGGGGCCCGGGTGTGGGTCCGTGTGGGGCCCAGGTGTGGGGTCCCCTTGGGGCCCGCATTTGTGGGCTATTGATTGTGGTTGGTGGTTGGGCGGAGTGGTTGGTTGCTCGTGCGGTGTGCCGATGGCTGAGACGCGCAGGTGAGCACGTTCTCAGCTATTGCGGGCATAGGCTTTATAAGCCGCACCGCTCTCCTCCATCGCCGTCTTCTCCTTCCTTCTTCTTCCTTTCCCTTCCTCCTCGGCAGCGCATCCCTCCTCCTCCCCCACCTTCTTTCTCTTCCTCCCCACTCTTCCTTCTCCTTCCTTCTCCTTTCCCCTTCTCCTTCCACCTGACCTCCTTTGTTTCCCCTGTTCTTCCTTCACACGCGCCGAGAAGGAGATTGAGGAAGCGAAGCAGAGGGCTCGGGGTGGTGCACAAAGCTTGCGTGGTGTGTTCCTGCGGTCATGGCGAGGTCGTGGTCGCCGGAGTTCTCCGGAGTCGGTCGAGAATCGACAGAGGCGTTTTCCAGGTACACATCTCCACCCCATGTAATAGAGAGTATGAAATTGGTAGAAAATGTTAGGTTTGCATGGAATCTAGGTAAATTTACTTTCCTAGAATTTATTGTGATTTATTGAGAATTTATGGTGAATTTATTGGCATTTATGATGGTTGGTGCATTTTGGGTCCTGTTGACCCTTCTGTCTTTCCAATTTTATATCTTGATGCATGGTGAATGGATTTTAGTTTTGTTTGTTGGTTTTGGAGTAGACTCGAGGGTCTACACCATATGTTTTGTGCAAGATTTTTGGTGTTTGTTTAGGAGGTCCAATCAGAGGTCCCAGCTGGTGCGATTTCGGACGATAGGATTTGGACTGTTTTCTGGTTTTGCAGAATTCGACATACCGAAATGGAAATGGCATACCGAACAAGTGGATTTCGGTATACCGATTCCGTTCAGCATACCGTTTTTTTGTCAGTTTAGGTCCTCTAGTAGAAATTCGGTCATCCGATTTTGGACGGTATACCGAATTTGGCCTGAGTGTTAACCGTTGACCTGATTCGGTCAATCGATCCAGATCGGCCTACCGAATTAGGGGTTTTCGGCATACCGAACCTGTTTTCGGCATGCCGAATCTGGGTCCAAATGAGTTTATAAAATGTGTTTTCCGAGGGCTTTCTGGATTGCCATGTTTTGGCCCTGTAAGATGGGATTGTGGGCCATCAGTGGTGGTCTCCTGGGACACCCGATGCGCCGTTCTACCGAGGTTTTGGAAGAATTTTCAAAGATATGAAAATAGTTTGGAAAATGGATTTCAAGGAAATAGTTGGCCTGTTTTGGAAAGTGTTTTTCCTGGTTTTGCCGAGACAGTGTGGGACCGTGTTGTCAGGGCAGGAAATGTGACGACATTCTCGAGTGGTCGGGCGCGACACCCTGGTTAAGGTCGGGGGCCGAGATACCAGAGGCTGAGGGGCGTCGAGTCTTGGAGGTATGAGACTCCTTGACTGTTGTCTCAAGGCTAGGGTCGTGGTCCGCGGGTTGAGGTGTCTTGTGGCATAACGGGGAGGTATGATACTCCTGCTGTCGCTGTGAGCACTGAAGCTCGGGTGTTGTCAGGTGTGGAGGTATGACACTCCCTCCTAAGCATCGTGTGTGGAGGACGCTATGAGGAGGCGTACCCTGTGGTGGCCAGTGCGGGTGGGACACGTGCCCCGTAGCTGGTAGCGTCCTGAGAGACAGGATAGCTTCTCAGGGAGGGGATGGATTCTGAGGGTTCTCCTGAGGAAGGGGAATCGCAGGACAGTGAATGCTCTTGCACAGGGTGGCCGTCATCGTGGCAGTGCAGAACGCTGGGGTCGCTCCTTAGTGGACTGCGTGTGGCCAGAGTTAAGTTGCCTAGCGCCGGGCTTCCTGACTCACTGTTTGTGGTTTTGGCCATTAAGGACCTTTGCTTGTGGCTTTGGACTAGTAGAGCCCTGGTTTGTGGTTTTGGCCAGTGTGTGCCTGATTTATGAGATTTTGAGAAAATGGTTTGCGAAATGAATTTAAAGGAAAATAGATTATGGTTTTGTTTTCCGCAGTTTTCGTGGAGTGCGTACTGGGTGACTTTGGTCACTCCTGCGTTTTCCTTGTGGTTCTGGTTTGTAGGTGTAGACATGCGATTGGTTTAGTGTAGTGCATATAGATCGGAGTCCCCTAGACGCACACACAGGTTCCTAGTAGTTTGATATTTACTGTTTAGCTTTAATTTTTCCGTAATTTAATTTGTTTAAATTATTGTGAAAATTTGGGATGTGACAATGTTGAACCATTAAAAGAACTAATTGAGAAGGAGAGAATCTCACAGAAAAAATTAACTCATAGAACTATCTAGTTCCTAGTTCAATCTTTCGATTTATTTTAAGAAAGTGCTTCTTACTAGAAGAAGTTAATGGATGATTATACAACTCAATGAAATCATGAACCATCCATTTATCACTCTTGAAATCTTTTTTGAAGGTTATCGCTGCCTTACAATCACTCCTTATAGTACTACACTTCTTAGACCGTGTTGAAGTAGATGGACTACTACTTTCACATTGGAAAGAATCCATTCCTACAACTTTCTCAATTAAAGGAACAAGTTTAATACTATCAATGTTTATTTTATCAATGTATTTCCCCTACTTATTGCATACATACACCTTCAAGCCAATCTCAGATTTACCATTTAATGGATTCTGATAATTCTTTTGCGATGATTTCCTTACATCGATACCATACTTAGAAGCATAGTGTAGTAATATGCTTCTGCTGCTGATAGTGAATCAAACATCTGACCTATAAAAGGTATCTCAAATTCCCTATCGTTTAAAAATGCATCTTGCAAAACTATATCCATCTGTAAATCAGGATTTGTTGAAGATACTTCCATTTCAAAATCCTAAATTGTTAAGAAAAAAACATTAAAACAAAATCAATAAACATCCACTACTATTGATATTATTTAAAATAACTTAAGTTCATCAAGAAAAAAGTTTTACTTAAGTAATTAAATAAAATCAACTCATAAGTAAAGGTTGATATCAGTGACAACTATAAAAACAATACAATAAAAAAAAGTCCTATAACTGTAACTAACTAATATCAATTCACTATAACCAAAATAACAATAAAACTATAGTCATAAAAAAAATATTCAATCATGGTGTAAAGATGTAAATGACATATCTGCTTATCTTATTGGGTATACTAACTATAACTAACTAATATCATATCACTAAAACTAAAGTTAAAAATGAACTAAAGTTTCAACAACAAAAAAATAATTCTCAGTTACTGCAAAAGACATATCGTTGTATCATAATGGACCCAATATCTCTTTATCAAATGTATCTTCGAAAACTATAAAATTAAAAACAATACAATAAAATAAAGTCTTATAACTGTAACTAATTAATATCAATTTACTATAACTACATTTACAATAAAACTATAGTTATAAAAAAAAGTTTCAGTTGTCTTATAAAATTGTAAAGAACGTATTTGCTTATCTTATTGGGTTTATTAATTGTAACTAACTAATATCATGTCACTAAAACTAAAACTAAAAATGAACTAAAGTTTCAACAACTGTCACCTATAAATAATGTATACCGTCCCTCTAAAACTAAAACTAAAAATGAACTAAAGTTTCAACAACGAAAATAATTCTGATTAACTACAAAAGACATTTGTGTATCTTAATGGGTCTAGTATCTTCTTAACAAATGTACCTTAGAAAACTATAAAAACAAATCATATGTAATGGTTGATATCAGTAACAACCTCTACAAAATATTACAATCAACCTCAATTTAATTAACAATGAAATAAAATAAAACAAAACTGAAATGAGAACAAATCCTAAATTATAGCATAAACCATAATTAAATCTTAAAGGCAACTACATTATGTCTTTTACAGATTCATCAACCCTATTACGACAAATATAACGGAAAAACTATAAAATATTTATAACTAAAACTAAAACTAATTAGTTCAAAGTATAATTTCAATTAAAAAGCTAAGGTACCTGTCAATTCCGTATCAATACCACCTATGAAAATATAACACGGAAGATCAAAAATATTTAGATCCGATATGTGCCTATGATAATGAAGAAACCAGTATGGTATAAGTTAACATCCACAAAATATATATAAAAAAAAGAAATATATACTGACCTGTTTACAATATCAATCAACCACTCCAAAAAAAACCTGATAAACTTGATGATTAATAATCCACCGAAGCCAAAATTTTTTGCCAATGAATGTATGACACCAGCAAGCACTGGGATTGAATGAAATGAACGACGTTGGTTAAGAATACCACCGCCAAAAATAGTCTGAGAACAATGAATGGACAGCCAACGTCTGAAAAACTCCAACAAGTGAAAGAGCCGACACCAATGATTCAATCCAAGATGATAAAAATCCCATACGAATGGAGTTTTCATACCACTTCCAGACGTCAATGAAACAACAACCTTCACTCAATGGAATAGTAACCGTCATTCTAAAGAATGTATACCGTCACCTAGATACACGGTTTCTATAGTTGTACCTAAATACAAGAATGCCAACCATCACCTAGATACACGGCTTCCATAGCCACTTTTCATTGACTCTCTATCATCTCTCTCCAAATGAAAACCACCTATTCTAAATAAGTTGTATTGATATAAACCGTAGAATGATAATCCAAGAGCTAATATTGACTTTACCTCAAAATAGCAATTTGAGGTAAAGTACAACTGATTCCAATCCTCTCTCTCTCTATATATATATATGAATGTCAACTATTGGATTAAATGACTTTACAACTCCACCTTTCAAACTCTATTAAGTTTGAAAATAGATTGTATTTAATTTTAATAAATTTTATTTTAGAACATGAAGTCGATAAAATGGTACAGTTTGATCCTTTTATTTTTCCAATTAAAAAAAATTGCTTTGTACAAGAAATTACATTTTTTTTCTCTTGATATTTATCTATTTTATTTTACCAAGCAAAGCTTAAACATTTTCAATCCTATATATTTGAATTTTATTGACATTTGATAATGGTGAATTTTGGAGAATTTCAAGATGAAAAACTAACTTATATAGTTTGATCAATAATGGTAAATTTAGCAATATCATTTTGTGATGTATTTTAGTTTAACAAATAATGGTATAGTTAAGAGTCAAGCTTCATTACTTACGAAGAAATTACTAATACTGGTAATACAAGAAATAGTGTAGATAACTTGTAGCTTGGGCATCTAATATATTTAAAGTCCATCTTATGTAGTAGTTAATATAAAATTTTCTTGATCCCATAATTTGATAATATGGATATTGCATGGTATCATTAATTATCAAAATATTATATTATTAAATAATATTTTTATGAATATTTAGATTGAAAATTAAGAAAATTGATCAATTCGAATTGATTCGGTTTAAAGTATACATATTGTTGAATTTGATTTGGTTCCAATATAGGTAGAATTGATGGGAATCATTCGATTCATGGTTCTTGTGAAAACCGAACCATTTGCCACCACTCCTTCTCCATGGCCATTGCCACTCCTTTTCAGGCTTCGATCCTCCACCACTACCACCACTCCTTCTCCATGATCGCTGCCACTCCTTTGTTGCCTTCGATCATCCATTGCTCCAAGAATGGCGTTAATCCTCTCAATCGCTGTTGCTCCTCCACTTAATCCAGTTTTTTTTTCTTTTCTTACATTTTTTCCCATCCATCTTGATTTGGTCAGTGTCTCTTCTCTCAATATTGTTTGGTTCTGATCTCACACCATGCCCTCCCTCGTCCACTAATATGCCTTTTTCTTCACAACATTCTTCATTTTTTTTAATGATTAGATTGATTATGGATATCTATCTTTCATAATTGCATATGCTCAAAATGCAAATATATATGCAATGTCTTCTATTGTTGTCTCATATGTTAATGTTAGTTATATTACATACTTTACACGATCAGTTACCAAAACTCCAATTCCCTATTTATGGTTTTATATTTATTTTCTCAATGTTTTTGTGAGTTTGTTTACAAAGGTTTGTGTTTTTAGTTTTATTTTCTAGATTGTAAATGAGAGACCTTATTCTTGCTTTAATGAGAATATCAAGAATTGTCTTTGATCTTATTTTTAGTGGTTCCTGTTCCCATACTTTTGAGTTTTAAATGTTAACCAATCTTGCAATTTCAATCTAATTTTTAGTGGTTTTTGATGTTTTTTTTTAGTATTGAACGTACTTGTTCTAGTAGATAATGATTCAATTTTTTTCCCATATTTCCAATTCTGTTTCAATGTTAATAACCTATGACTATAATGCAAGTTCATTTTAATCATGAAACAATCCAATTATGACTTTTGAGCCTTTGCTATCTGTATGGATGCTACTCCGGAGAGGGAAAGAGAGGGAAGGGGAGAAGCAAAACCACTAATCATATACGGATAAGGAGTAAATCAGAGTCGCTACCTAGCCTATTAAGAAGGAAATCAGAAGACGAAGAAAACCAAAAACAAAACAGAAGATAAAACACAATGAGAAACATGAAATAAAGAAATCCATGCCAATGGATGAGACACAAGGGCTCTTGTAAGCCAAAGAAAGGGTAAAGACTCCTATTACGTATGGGGAAAGTATTACGCACTCTCATACACTTGATGAATCGATCTTTCTTATCTTGGTCGACCATTTGTGTGGCTATGTAGGGGTGCATATGTCAATCTGTGTTTGCCTTTGAGCTAAATAATGCAAGGATGCGAAAACTTGACAAGATAGTTGCAAAGTAAAGAAAGAATACTGAGACCAAAGCAGCCATGGATACATGGAATATGATAAACATGCGAGGGATTCGATTTGATGAAGGCCAAAAGTCCCTGGACTTTTCGTGCATGTGGATTGCATAGGTCCTTCGTGGGACAAGGATAGGATCCATTCATGAGACTTTTCATCATCCAAGTAACCAGTGCAAAAATCCAAAACGAAAACCCAATGTAGGCCATAAAAGAGCAACAAACAAGGATCACAGGAGAACAGATTAGAATGCGAATCTAAAACAAGAGGGAGCTCGATTAGCCCATGCGCTGGACAGGGGTACCCACACATCTAGTACGCGGTACAAACCCGAGACCAGAATTTGCAGTGGACAGCAACCTTCATCGCTTTCCCTGAGCCACAACATTACATAAGGAAGCAAGGCAAGCATCCAAAAATAGAGAGGGGTCATGGATAATTAGGAAAACATGAGCGAAATGAAACAAATAGACCCGAACCATTCCTACACCTCTGGTCACTTCCACAAGACTAGACGAACTTCACCAGTCATAAACCAGACCGGTGATGATCGTCCGTCATCAGGGGTGCCTTGGTGACATCGAGGGGAGCATAGGGAAGGCTCATGAGGTAGACAATATGCATGCACATGCTCGGGTCACACTCCCCATCCCACTTGGGTCACACCGACGACATCCTCCTTTATCTGACCATGGCAGCCGACCAAGGGTGGCTTGAAGGAGTCGAGGGGCTTGAGTGGACGAAGAGGAAAGACGAGGGTGCCATTGGAGGAGCAAGACCTCGCGCTCATAGGTCATTGGCCTCACGTGGGTCGACGGCTCTCTACCGGAGGGATGCAATGCAAGGATGGGATGCAAGACAAAAACAATTGACTAGGAAGCAAATTTACGATATCTAGATAAGTAAGCAAAGCCAAGGGATGACGGGGAGCACCTGTTCAGAGGCTATGATGCTTTTCCTGGCTCGGATGGGCATGCTTCATCAATGGTAGATGAGGAGAGGTGGTCGACGATCGGAATAAGAAGTGAAGGCTCTAGGTATTGAGGTGGATAGTTGAACATCTCTGGAGGAAGTTGTGGAGGAGATTTGGTGGCTTGTGGAGGCAATTAAGGTGCTGGGTTTCACTGGTTACAGGTGGGTGTCTGTCGGATTTCTAGAGAGAAATCGGAGGCTCGCAAAGTGCTGGAGAGTGATGGGTGAGCTTGGGGAGCAAGGCTGGTATGCTGTGGACATAAGGGAGCAAATGGCAAGCAAAAGATCCCATCCTAGGTGATGTGATGGGTTTAAATAGAAGGGTGATTCGAACTGGAGTCGTGGATCTTCAACCACTCCCATCCTTCGACTGAGATTTGATCGAGGCATGATGGGAAATTAAATCCACGTAGGGGAGCTTTATGGTCTGAAAGGAATGTGGGACACACGTAGATCCACATTAGCCAATGGGAGGCAAGGATCCAATGGACCAAAGGCGAATGGATGAGTTTAACCTTCGTTGTTGGCACTGACCTAGGGCAATTGTGCATCCCGTCCACGCACATTGGTCGTGCTATCGGTGGTAGGAGTCCTAAGACAGTTTACAAGCAAAGGAAACAAGCTCGGTCCACCAAGCATTCAGGCCATGAAAGGGCTTGGGTAGATTGGTTTTGGGCTAGGTTTGGGTAGTGTTGGATTGTAGTTGATGGATTTGGGTTTTAAGCGAGGTTTTGAGTGATGAAAGTGGTTGTGCCGACTGACCATCCTAAGTGGGTTCCACTAGAGAAGCTGATTGCCGTCTGAGGTCGAAAACCGAGGTGTCTACACTATCAATATTGGATAATACACTTGCTAAAGTTGGCAAGTCAATACCTTTGTATGTGAAAATAGATGATGGGGAGTGTTTTATAGTTAATTCATATGTTCGTCTACAAACAACATTCAAGTGCTTAATTGGTCTTATGTGTAAGTTAATCTTGTCCCAAATGTCTAAATCTTCACATTAAGAAATTGAAATTGTTATTTGAGTTGACTAGTCTGTTTGCTCGTATAAGTTAGAGGAATTAGTTCAAATGTGGGATTATGTGGTTGTTGCTAGTGATGATGTCCCATGTTTTGTGGTATATTGAGATATTTTGTCTATTTTATATTCTTAGGGAGTTATTGATTGTTTTGTTACATAATAGCAATTCCATATTTCAAACTTTTATTAGGTTTTATGGTGTATGGAAAAATTGAAGCAGCTTACACTGATGATTTTGTATTATGTAAATGCTCATTTTTTGTTTAGGCTTTCATTTTTTAATGAAATTTTGGTTGAATGAAATTGATATGGTTAATTCAAAATGGAGATGTGCTCATTTTATTTCTTTCAACATCATCTTCTAATTTATACGTGCACATTATTCAAGAGAAAAGGATGATAGAGTTCTGATTGACATAGATGCGTTGGACTTTTACCTACGGTTGGAAGTTGTGATGTCTACTTCCCTCAAGGAGTCAAGGTTACAACGAACCGATAAATGAGTTTCTTTACTAAAATATTTAATTGATAAATGAGTTTCTTTACTAAAATATTTATGAAATTTTGTGACATCGTTTGGATGTGTTTGATTCTTTTTTGTTCACTATACTAAGTGCATCAATATCACCTCCTGTCTCACATAATTATATTTGTAGCTATTCAGACCTCCATTCTTGGTCATGTCGGTCTTTTTGACTTGGATATTGAGTGAAATGGTTAGAGTAGTGGATTCTCTAGGCACTTAATTTCCTGTGAGGTAAATCTTCATTTTCTTTATAAGTTTGACGTAAAATATCTTATGAGCATGTTAACATAAACTAGTGCAGAAATGTTCTATTGTCTCGGTTGCTCATTTTGGTCTAGAATCATGTTGAAGTTAAATTTTTTAATGAGATATTTGATTGCATTTTATGATTGTACAAATAATTTCAAAGGCACACGCTAAATCTTTCCTATCAATAGAGGTTTCAACACCGACCTTATAGTTTTGATATGTTTGTCATATTTGACATATTCATTTCTAGATCTAGTTTTATTGTTCCATCAACTACTCTTTTGCTACCTAGAGATACTTCTTTCTTTCTTTTTGTTAACGGTTGAGATAGTTAAAGGAGAAATTTTTTTTTTTTATGCATGTCTTAGGATTCGAATCCAAGATCCTGTGACGAGTTTAGAGTTCTCCTAACCACTGTGACAATGAGACATTGTCTACCTAGAGATACTTCTTAAACTTGTATTAAAGCAATGTTTTGCTCAAGAAATTGCTAGTCCGTACTCATGTTACATTGTCTTAAGACATATATAATTTATAGGAGTTTTATCTTATTATGCTGAGAAATGCCTCTCTCTTTTTTCCCTGGTAGGCTTACTAATTACAGGCTCTTTTCATTTGGTTTTTTTCCCAAAATTTTGAACCTTGTTATTCGAAGTAATGTTGGTTTACTTGCCAATAAAGAATTTTCTTCTTAACAGGTTTTTCTGATGTGGTTGTCTGAAAGTGGTTCTTTTGTATATTATGGAGATTGTATCTTTCATTGTAACTTCGTGATTTAAGAGAGAACATCGGACATTTTGCAAAAAAAATCTGTCAACTTTTACACGCTAAAATTATTATTATTTTTTTTTTTTTTAACTTAGTCTGCATCCAAGGGTTCCAAACGTCAGCTAAAGCGTTGTTACATAAAATTTTCGTCTTAGTCAGAAGTCAACGGTTGCAACCTTTATCAATAGTTTAAAGCACCGCTAATTAGATTTGTCGACCCTCATAGAGTCGAGGATTCCCAAAACCATTGCAGTCTTTTTGATGGTGTTCTTTCAAGGGAGTGAGGACATTTTTTCCTTGCATAAATATTGAGGACTAAATTGTAATGAAATAATAGACTATGGAAAGAAATAACAATTAAAGACGAAATTTTAAATACATACCCTTAACCCTTCACATGGGATTGGGATTAGGTCTTGATAGCCGGAGAGAAATGGGGAGGGAAGAGGCCTCGAAGATGGTAACGTAGAGGGAACCATGGAGCAACATTTGGGCCACGATTGGCTTTCCGTGTCTCAATCATCCTATTGTCGCTTTCTTTCTTGTCCTGGAAACTGAGAAAACAAACCTCACCACCTAAACGAGAACAAAGAGGCAACTCAGTTTCTAAATGGGTCGCTCTTGACGATAGGAATTGCCACGCAGACTTCATCTTGGGCTGAATCCAAATGAAGCAACATGATTGAACCATAAACTCTTGGGTTGATTGTTATAACTATAAATAATAATGGTGGCAGTTTATTTTCATTTCCATGTTATTAGATAATTTCTAGAAATTTACATTCTAAACCAACACTAGGCATCAGGTCTTCAAGTCTTGTGCTACTTGCAGGATGTATTCGAGGTCCACATCTCGAGGATAGTGCTGCAGAAGCTTCATATTTGCATTAAAATCACCAGTTAGTATCTTCTGTCTTGCACATAGTAGCATTGAGCAACAAACCCTCAGTAGCATATCCTGTAGATGGATGGCATACATTGATAAAACTGTCAGCTGATATCTTTTCTAGCCTGTGCTTGAATATACATCAACATTTTAGACCATCAATCAATCGACATAATTAAGCTACAGTTAACGTATGAGATTTCCATCCAGTATGACAGACAAGCTGTATAATTTTGTAGTTTAAATGTTCAATCGTAACAATCATAAAGGATACTGGAAAATCACCTGAATACCCGAGGGAGAGCTGAGGAGTGAATCCCATATCCTCATGATAGAAAGAAAATCAAATTCTTGAGTTAATAGTAAAGTGATCCATCGAAAAGCATAAAATTGCGGCTTGACCTGTGTGTTTCCAAGGAAAACTCAGAGGACCATCATATTTCATCTCTACTTTACCAAAATGCATTATGAATGCTTTAAGTGTGCTATAGTACACTAGGACAGGGATTGTTGTACAACAGAAATCAAAACTTAATTCTTGAGCTCATTGTAAATGTGATTCGGCTTCATGTCTAACGAAAAGAAGATGAGTATCAGGATTTTATGTACTTCCTAATGATTCACTAGTTTCCTGGATAACAAGGAAACATCTGTAGTATCTAGGTCATCAGCAAAAGCTGAGTATAAGGTAATGGCAAACACATGTTGCAAAATCACTTGGTTACAGTACTTGTTGTAATATCTAGGAGTCAATTTTACAGAACACATTACACAACCATGATAATGTGGCAGCAATTCTCATAGCATCCAATCTTGTATTTCGCAAGAAAACCAAGCATATAGAGTTTAATTGTCATATCACACATGAAACAAATACAAGCAGGAGTTATCAAGGCTTCCTATGTTTCAGGTGCCAACTAGATTGCAGATGTTCTAACAATCTTTTGGGACAGATTAGTTAAGCAGGCTTATAAACAATCTGGGGGGGTAGCTGATAGTTACTCACCTGCTTGAAGGGGAGTGTCAAATGAAATGTAAAAATTTTAAATGTTGGACCTGAGTTTGTCAGATTAGCTAGGCCCATGTAAAAAAATCTGTGTAATAGAAAATTATTGAACTTCTCTCCTTTACCATAGTAAATAATGTCCTCAAGACAAAAGGCCTAAAGATAAATGATATAAAAGGCAAAGGTATACTAGTACGATATTATTCCACTTACCTGCATGGACAGCTCTAGATGCACCCATAGTTCCTCATCATTCAATTTTAGTAAATTGGACAAGCAAGAAAGTGTAGAATGAATTCCTGCTGGGCTATGATCTAGAAGTTGACAAAAGTGATCCACAGAATCACTCAATATTCGAACAAAACAGGCAAAGCTATCAGCTTCCGCATTTGACTACAAAACAGAAGAAATTAGTTGATGAAAGTTAGATATGGGGCAGAGCCGCAGAGGGCTTCAAATCGATGTTGAATACCTACACCTTTCAAAGGATTAGTTATATGTCTTATCACATTTTCTCCCCACTGTAAGTAAATACAGCGTTATTTTCACCATTTCAAAGGAGTTACAATCTAACTTAAGCAGCAAATATTTCTAAGAAAGCATACCATAACATTAAACAATAGATACATATAAGAGACCTTTCAAGCAAAGCTACAATTAATTACTAAATTTTGAAAGGGTCAAAGTTATTTTACTTTGAAATGAGCATCAGATAATGCAAGGTAATATAAAACAAGGATGCAATAATCTAGGTGAACGAATTATGCTTCAATAATAATGAGTCTAATAAACTACTTGTAGTGGTGGGGGCATGTTGTTAAGTTGGCCTCTCTTTGGACGTAGAATAAGAAAAATAAGAATAAGTAGAAAGTGCGATTAGTATTATGATAGTATTGTTATTTAGTTTGGAAGTTATTTTCCTTTAAAGATGAATAAATCTGTCTACGAAGATATTCTAGTTTAGATGAAAAGTGGAATAAGTATCAGAATAAATGTTGAAATAAGTGAAAAATATGTAGATTAATAATAATCAATCTAATTATCAAGATATATATCTAATTTAAAATATGTATACAGCATATTATATATGTATTAATTTTTAAACAAAAAATACTATATACATACATGTATTAAAATAATTTAGCAAAATAACTTTAGTCTACCCTTCCCGCGGAATAGTTATTCTGGAATAAGTAAATCAAAATAGGAATTATTATAATAAGTTTATTTCAACTTTTACACCACCAAACGACATAATAATTCCTATTTTGAAGTGATTCTAGGTATTATTCTTAGAAGTAATGGGGAACTTGAAGACTAGCATTTTGGTCTAATGTTCCATTTAGTAAAGATATTGACTGCCAAAAATATCTCGTGAGCCCGAGGAGATCTGTAACCTTGCTACTAGAACACTATGCAACAATCAAGAATACACAAGTTTGGTACAAATTATGTAGTCATATCTTTCACCTTAAAACATTGGCTCCTTTCAATTGTAAAAGAAGACTCAGAATAAAGTTAGAATAGGAATCATAATTCCATTTGGATGGTTGAAAGGTGGAATAAAGGTAGAATTACAACTCCTATTCTGAGTCTCACGCTCATGTAAATATTTGTGAGATAAAGTTATTCACGCAAGTTATTTCACCTACTATATTTCAATATTATATCTACACCTTGTTTGTGAGAAATACATATTTAATATATTAATGATACTTATTTAACATATCATATTTAATATTGCACATTATAAAATACTAATACAATCAAATTTTATTTATTTCCAAAATATTGTTTAATATATTTTTAAATAAAATAATATTAAAAATATCGTACCATCTAATTTCAAATAAATCTACTAATTAAATATTTTTATATTATTTAAAATAAATAATATTCATGTTTACAAATAAAAATATAATAACATATTCATTTTTTCAAATAAAGTATAATTATTTAGAAAATATTTATTATTATGATTTCAAAAAAATTAATAGTTTAGAAAAATACAATTTAATATGCTTTCAAATATAAAGACATATATTTCATAAATTATTTAATATATTTCAAATAAAATAATTTTTTAAATACTTTTCATAAATTATTCATAATATTTTATGTAATATATAATTCTTAATATTTGTTTATAATGTAATATTTTATACAATTTCAAAGAAAATAGTATTGATTTACAAATAATACTATTATATATATATATGTATGTATGTATATGTGTGTGTGTGTGTGTGTGTGTGTGTGTGTCTAATTTTTTAGGAAAATTGTATACGTATTACTCCAATTTATGGCCGTTTTTTAGTTAAATTCTCACCATTTATTCAGAATAACTTTTGTAAGATGAAGACAATCAAGAGTATATTGTATTAAGGCAAAGACATTACATGTATAGGATTGGACATATAAATGGAAATCCGTTTACCCTATTATATGACTCAATACATAATACTTTAATAAACTCAACACTCTCCCTCAAATTGGAGCATATGTATCTATCATGTCCAGCTTGTTATAAAAAACTCATAAGTTCTAACATTAAGTCCTTTAATGAAGATATCTGCAAGCTGATAAGATAATTTTGTATATGGAGTAGCAATAATACCATTCATAACCATCTCTCTAACATAATGACAATCCACCTCTATATGCTTAGTATACTCATGGAAGGTAGGATTGTTACCGATGTAAATGACTGTCTGATTATCACAATACATGAGCATAGGTACAACAATTGAAAGATCTAGATCTATTAGAAGAGAGCAAAGCCACATCATCTCACAAGCCGTTTGAGCCATAGATTTATATTCAGATTCAGCACTAGATCAAGCAACGACATTCTACTTTTTACTGCCCCACGTGACCAAATTTTCCCTAACATAGATGCAATATCCAGAAGTAGATTTTCTATCTCCTCTGTCACCTATGAAGCCAGAGTCTGAATAAGCTTCAATGAGCAAATGACTATTTTTCTTGTAAACCAATCCTTTTCCAAGAGTTTTTTTAACATAAGTCAATACTCGTAAGACTTCCAACCAATATATTGTTCTTGGTTCCTGCATAAACTGGCTAAGAACTCCAGCAATATATGTAATATCTAGTCGTGTCACAGTCAGATAAATTAACTTCCCAACAAGCTGCCTATACCTGCCAACATCATCTAACAAAGGTGAAGAGCTGTCCCATAGGTCTAGACTCTGATCAAATGGAGCATTTTTTGGCTTACACTCTAAGAGACGTATTCCCTACAATAGATCTAGTGCATATTTTGCTCTGCGATAATACTATTTTGTCTCTAGTATAAGCAAATTCAATGTCCAAAAAGTACTTAGGTCTACCCATGTCTTTGGTCACAAAGTACTTTTGTAAATGATCTTTTGTCCTCTAGATTCCTATAAGATCACTACGAGTTACCAGAATAACATCCACATACACAACTAGTATCACACAACAACTGTCTGTTCGTCTGTAAAACATAGAATGATCCACAGCACAGTGTCGAAAACCACAAGTAGTAACAATGTTGCTGAACTTCTCAAATCAGGCATGTGGACTCTGTTTAAGCCCATAGATAGCTCTCCTATGTAGGCACACTTGATTCTCCCCCTGAGCAATATACCGAGGAGATTGCTCTATATGCATCTACTCCATAAGATCACTATAGAGAAAAACATTCTTGACATCGAGCTGAAAGATTTCCCATGATTTGTTAATAGCAATGAACAAAATAACTCTGATAGAATTCAATCGAGCAATAGGAGAGAACATTTCAGAGTAATCAATGCCATGCTCCTGTGTAAAGCCTTGTGCTACGAGGCGAGCTTTGTACCTGTCCACCATACCATTAGGTTTGTACTTAATGGCGAACACCCGTCTACAAGTAACAATATTTGTGTCCTCTAGTCTAAGCACCAATCTCCACGTCTCACGAGACACTAGTGCATCCATTTCATCATCCATTGCTACTTTCCATTGAGGTAGTAAAAGAACCTCTTGGTAGTTCCTGGGAATCGATTCAGAAGCAATAGACAAGGCAAACGTACGAAAAGTAGAGTAAAGACAATCATAGCTAACTAAATGAGAAATGGGATAGACCGTAGAGACACGTGTATCTTTCCGAATAGCAATGGACAAGTGCAAATCTATAGATAGTAAATCTGCAGACAGTAATAAAATGTGGTTGTGGGGGGGTGTGACCGTCACTGATAGACCTGCAAAGTCTTTGACACCTTTTTGCCTGTAGTAGGAGCATTATTGACATTAATAGCACTAGCTTCAACAATGCAAGGTAACGACACTTTATCGAGAGAAGATGAATCACCAGTAAAGAAGCATTAATTTTCATGAAATGTAACATCAGCAGAAACTATGTATTTCCTACTAGTAGGAATATAACAATGATAATCACACTAAACACGAGAATATCCTAGGAGCACACATCGAATGAAACTTGGAGCAAATTTATCCAGATTTGGAGTCAAATTCTGAACAAACGCCACAACCAAAAATTCAAAGAGTGAGTGGAAAAACATCTACATTAGGACGTAGCCTCTTAAGGAAAATTTCCTCCCAAGTGGAGTGGAAGGCATACGATTTATGAGATAAGAAGTTGTTAAAATGACAGCAGACCACAAAAACATAGGAACCTACATTTCAAACATGAGAGACCTAACAATATCAAGAATAGGTGATGCTTGCGTTCAGCCACACCATTATGTTGTGATGTATGAAGACAAGAGGTCTGCTAGATAATACCAAGAGATTCACAATAATTGCACAAACTTGTTTGAGTAAATTCTAATACATTATTAGTGCGAAGAATCTTTAGACAAACAGAATATTGATTTATCATTTCCACGAAAAACTTTTTGATAGTATAAAAACACTAACTCTATTTTTCAACAAATAAACTTATGATATTCGTGAAAAATCATCAATAAATACAATATAATATCGACAACTAGACATAAAAGATGTTCTAATTAGACCCTACACATCACAATGAACCAACTCAAAGGGACTCTGACTCCTAACTAAATTAAGACGACGAAAGGTAGCACGATGATGCCTACCTAACTCACATGACTCATATTGAAAAGAAGAAATAGACATCCATAGAAGAGCTTGCTGTAGTTTACGAGAGAAGAATGATCCAAGTGGCGATGCCAAATAATAGACTGATCTGCAGTGAAAGTTAATGATGCAAGGCCTCGAGATATCTCATCTTTGCCAAGCAAGTAAACTCCTTAACCTTTGTCACACTCTAAACCAATCCTCTTTCCTATCTGCAGGTCTTGAAAGGTACAATAAAAAGGGAAGAATGTCACAAAGCGATTAAGATATTTGGTAATGGAACTAATTGACAATAGGTTCACTGAGAATTCAGGTATATAAAGAACTTTGTCTAATGTAAATTGAGACGTAACCCAAATTGTGCCTTGTCCAGACACACGATAATTCCTACTATCTGCAATAGAAACTGATCTAATGTTGGGTAACTAGGATAAATGAGAATAAAGGTCATGACTACAAGTTATATGAGAGGATGCCCCTGAATCAATAATCCAAGAACTGTCCTTAGAAGCAAATAGACCAGAAGTACTTGACGTGAAAGCAATAGCATGTGATACCATAACTGTAGAAGACTGAGTCTCTTTATACTGAAGAAACTAGGCATATTCCTCCTGAGAGAGTGTTACTGGAGATGCACTAATAGTAGGAGTAGTTGAAAAAGTATCCTGTACCTTTATAAAAACCTATGTCCAATCAAGTTTCCTAAACTTCTCCCAACAACAATCAGATTTATGGTTAGTGCGACCACAGTGCGCACATAGAGGACGACCTCTGCCATCGGTCTGTCCTCAACCTCCTCCTTTGCTAGAACTATAACCACGACCACGAGTGGCCGCCATAGCTGAATGATCTGATATAGGCATGGGTGTATCAGTAGAGATGTGGAGAGCCCAAGCAAAGGTACTCTCCAGGCTAGGAGTAGAATCTGAATCAAGAACATGACTTCGGACTTGAGACAAAAGTGCAGGAGTTAGACCAGATAGATATGCAGCAACTGCAAGCTCTTCACGATACTGATGCATCGTAGTGATATCTAATGTCAGTGGCTGATATAAGTCAAGCTCCTCAAGAAGAGATCGAAGTGAAGAGAAGTGCTCTTGTATTGAACGGTCACCCATTTTCAAGGTGAAGATCTACTCATACACCTCAAAAACTTTAGAGATATTTTACTCATATCCATACATCTTCTTCAGAGTATCCCGGATTTTCTTCATCGGACGTAGAAGCATTACCCCACGAGCAACTGAAGATTCCGTATTGTTCACCATTTATGAGACCACTGTTGAATCCTCAACATACTTATTTTCGAAGGTACTATCCTTTACATCAAGTGGAGGCTAAGTAAGGTATTTAAGTTTCCAGTGAGCAGCCAAAAAGATTTCAAAACTCTATGCTCACATCAAGTAGTTCTTTCCATCAAATTTTTCTAAAGTTCCACTCAGATTCTTAACAAATAAATCTTTAGAAGCCATCATGTTTGCATAAATCAGATCTGAATGTAGTTATTTGAAGGGTAAACATGATGCAGAAAACACTCCAAAATCATTGTACAAACTAACAGTCAGGTGAAAGACAATAACTACCCTCAATAGTAGTAGATAATGATAGAAACAGTCCTTTTTCATGAATTGTATAACAGCATTAATCACGATTCATGATCGAAAGTAGTTAGAAGTACCTATTGAGGTCCGACTTACATGCATGATGGAGAGAGGCCACCAGAGATAGAAAGGGGATCAAAAATCCCTCAACAGCAACCAAACAGACCAGGAAAAGGTCTGTCGGTACAGAAGTAGGCCTGAGAAGGCCTACCAGCGGTGGAACAGGACCGTCAGAGGCCTATCGATGGTGGAACAAGGCCGTCGGAGGCCTGTCGGTGGCAAAACAGGGCCAAACAGCCCTTACCGATGGCGAGAAGGGTGGAGGAAGGAGCTGAGGGTGCCGAAAGAGAGAAAAAAGAGGTCAATTCGTGTTACCAACGTCAGAGGTGACCAGAGGAGAGCTTGCCGACGTCGGAGGTAGCCGAAAATGGAGAATAAGGAGGTGGCTGGCGGCTAGGGTTTCTCCCTGAGCTCTGGTACCATGTAAGATGGAGAGGATCAAGAGTATATTGTATTAAAGCAAAGACATTACATATATATAGAATTGGATATATAAATGGATATCTGTTTACCCTATTAAATGACTCAACACATAATACCCTAATAAGCTCAACAACTTTCAATAGACACTTATTCATCTTGAAAAATCTTTTACTTCCAAACAAAATAATATTTGTAGTGGAATACTAATACCAATTTTAACTTATTCCTAAGTTTCCTATTCTACATCTAAAAAAGGGCTAAAAGTATGCTCAACACCTTTTTACAACCCACTTGCGACCATGTCAAGTAAATATCGTCAACATCAAAAAAACTAAGAGAGCATTATGGTCAATGTATGATCACATAAACTGGATAACCACAAAATCAACCTCAAGTTCAATTCTTCATAATCCAGAAAACAACGTGAATGTGGTTTTTTTGATAACAAACACATGAATTGTGTGCAGAATCACTCATTTTACTAATGTAGAATCTAAGACTATAAAACCTTATAGAAGGGATCATAAATAGAAAAGTAATACATGATTGTTCTATGCCACTTTGTATTTTATGGCAACAAGCGTGGTTTGTGAGATTTACAAGTGTTGATTGTAGCCAACATGACCTCCCCATGCACAAAAAGAAGTTGCAACATATTCTAATGACTACTATTAAAGTAATTGAATCCTTATATGGATCTAATTATTATCTATTTATTAGATTATTTGTAGGTTTAGTATGTATTCTCCTATATATAGGAAATTATAATCCTTTGTTAACACATAATGCATAATTCTCCTTTTCCTCAACATGCTATTTAGAGCCATCGATTGGCCATGTATTTTTAGACTGCCGTATCGCTTTTCTCCCTAGCTATTTGCTGTGTGGACATATTTGTGGTGTGTATTTGCCAGGATAAGCCTATTATACTACCCTTATGTGCTGATTTGACATGATCAGATCATGTTCTTCAATTTCTACTGTGTTTCAATATTGATCAGATCATGTTCTTCAGTTTTAGCTGCATTTCTATGTTAGTTCTGCCTATTTGTGTACTTCGACTCTTATTCTATGGCCTCCTCTTCATCCTCCAACCCTCAAAACATGTGGATTCATCACTTGAGTGGTACTTCTGTAAAGTTGAATGGTAAAAATTATCTATTTTGGTCAAAATCCTTTCAAGTTTTCCTTGATGTACATCAAAAAATTCAACACGTTACTCATGATCCTCCTTATGTCAAAGATCCATCATATGATGATTGGTTTGCAAATGATTGCAAAGTAATTGCCCCACTTGTGAATAATATGGAAGAGCCAATAACTTGTGGCATCATGATGCTCAATCCAGCAAAGAAAATATGAGACACATTGAAGAATACCTATGGACATAAGAAAAATATCTACCATATAGTAGAGATTTATGAACAGATATTTACATTGCAGCACGGAGATCAAACTATTTCAAGAGTTGTATACCCCACTCCAAGCTCTGTTGAATGAGTTAAAGGTTTCTCAACCCTTTATTGCTAATATTACTAAGATGCATAAATATCATGAAAATCTTGCAGTAGCTAAATTCCTATTTTCTCTCAAACCAAAAATCACATCTCAGATCGATGGCCAGATTCTTGGTGATAACACTGTACCTTCGTTGTCAACGATCCTCTTCCGAGTACTATTTATCTCAACTGGTGCTTCGACATCATACATAGACCAATCTACCTTATTCAGTATTGGCCGTAGTCGAGGCTGAGGACGTGATTTAGAGGAAGGATGTGGTGTAAGTCATGGCAACCAAAGTGTGAGCATTGTGGCCATACTAATCATATGTCTGAAAAATGTTGGGACAAATTCAATAGGCTAGAGTGGGATTAGTGTACTACTACTTCATTCCTTCACTAGACCCTACAATTGCAACAGAAATAGTGACCATTACTTAGGAGGAATATGACCGATTTGTTCAGTCTTCTACACCTTCAACTACCACTTATGCCACTTCATTAGGTATGTCAACATTGTTTATGTCCTCTAGTGGAGACTAGATTGTAGATTCAAGTGCGTCAAAAAACATGTCTAGTACAAAACAATTATTTTCTTCCTTGTCACCTTCTGCTTCTATACCATCTTTGACTATTGCTAATGGAGCCTGTTCCATTGGTCAAGGGATGGTATCTCTCCTAAATAATTGAACCCTTCATGATGTTCTTTATGTCCCAAACTTCTGTGTTAACCTTTCATCAGTCAATGAGATTACAAAAAAGCTTTCACTGTACCGTAACCTTTCTCCCTTCTTATGTTCTTTTTCAAGACCTACAGACTAGTAGGCGGATTAGTTTAGTTCCTGAAGAGGGTGGCCTATATTGTCTCCAGAGCAAAGGTCGTACAACTAGCTTTGCTTATATGTCTATATCTACTAACTTTACTTATGGCATTGTCGCTTGGGACATTCCTCCATGGATCAGTTGAAGGGTGTCTTATTCATTTTGTCATCTTGTAGTCATTTTCATTGTGAGTTATGTCAACTTGGGAAACACACACGTTCCTCTTGTTCATCTCGACTGTAATAACAAAGTGATGTTCTTTTGGAAGTTATTCATTTCAATGTTTGGGGACTGTGTTATGTTGCATCTGTGTTTGGTTTCCTTATCTTGTTGCTTATGTTGATGACTTGGGTCTATCTTATCAAAGATAGGAATCTAGTTATTTATGTTATAAAAGTCTTTTTCAATGAAATTAGAACACAATTTTCTGAGTCATTGTGGGTTTTCGTACTGATAATGTCCTTGAATATATACAACATGATGTCTCTCTACTTTTTGAATCTCAGGGGCTTATGTATCCAACGAACTTCCTGTCCTTAGACATCTTGAAAATTGGTATTGTTGAATGCAAACTTTATCATTTATTAGATGTCACCTAGACTCTCATGACGTGGATGAAGGTACCAAAATCTTTGTGGGTGGATGCAGTACTCACTGAATGTCATTTATTAGGTGCCTTCCTCTGTTTATGGTTAGGTTCCTTAATATCTTCTATTCCCTCAAAAACCATTGCTTTCTCTTCCTTCCAGAGATTTTGCCTATTTGTGTTTCTTCCAGGACACTTATCTTAATCACAACAAACTCTCATCACACTCCATTCGAAATATGTTTGCTGGATATTCTCGCCTAAAAAGTATATCGTTGCTTTGATCCATTGAGTCGAAAATATTATGTCGTTGTGGATGTCACATTCTTTGAGGACACTCCATTTTCTCTCATATTTACTATTGATCTGTCAGTTCCTTTGCCCTTGGTTCTTTTTTCTGATGAATAGGAACAATACGTCACCCTATATACGAGAAATTTGCTTTGTCATTATTTGAATCACCAGGAGGCAATCCATGTACTTGAATGGAGATAGACAATGGATGAGAAAATGTCAGCCTTACAGTCTCGTAGGACATGGAACCTTGTTATTGCACCGTATGATGTAGAGATAGTGAGTTGTCATTGGGTATTTGCTCTCAAGTACAAATCTAATGGTATTATTGACTGATGCAAGGCCCGTCTTGTTGCTCATGGGTTTACATAGACTCATAGAGTTGATTACTTTGAAACCTTCTCTTCAGTTGCTTGTCAACTCCATTAAAATTCTATTTTCTCTAGTAGTAAATCAAAGATGACCTCTGCACTAACTAGATGTAAAAATTGCATTTCTTTATAGTGACTTGTAAGAACAGGTGTATATGAAGCAACATCTAGGGTGTGTTGCTCAGAAGGAGACTCAAGTTTGCAAATTGAAGAAGACCTATATGGTCTCAAGCAAAATCCACATGCATTGTTCACAAAATTTAGCAAAGTTGTTAAGTAAGTTGGGTTCAAGATGTGTAATGCAAATCACTCGGTATTTGTGAGATAGACACTCAAGGGTTGTATGATTCTAACTATTTATGTGGATGATATCCTATTAATTGGAAGTGATAGTACAAGAATTAAAGAGAGTAGAATAATCATAAACAAACATTTTGTCACTAAAGACTTGAGTTGTCCCTAGTATTTCTTAGGAATTAAGATTACCCATGCAAGGGACGAAATAGCATTGTTCTAGAGGAAATATGTACTTGATCTATTACAAGAGATAAGGATGTTGGGTTGCAAACTAGAAAATGCTCCCATGAATCCCAGTCTTGACTTATGGGATGAATCATCTAAACTATTTAAAGACACAAGGAGAAATAGGTGATTGATTGGAAAGTTGATATATCTCACTGTGACACGACCAGATATCACCTTTAAAATTGGGTTAATCAACCAATTTATGCATAAACCTAGATGGATTCATTGGAAGGCTTCCTTGCATATATTAGTTTACTCAAAAAGTGCTCTAAGTATTGGCTTACTCTATAAGTGTTATAGACATACTAAAGTTGTTGGATACTCAGATTCAGGTTATACTGGAGACAAAGGAGATAGAAAGTTTGCCTTAGGCTATTGTCCCTTTGTAGGAGGACATTTAGTCACATGAAAGAGAAAGAAACCAAATGTAGTGTCCCAGCTTAGTGCAGAAGCTAAGTATAGAGCTATAGCTTATACAACTTGTAAGATGATATGGATAAAATCCTTTTTGATAGAGATTAGATTCCCTTTAAATGAAGCGATGTCCCTTTAAATTCCCTTTATTAAGTTGTTATTTATATAGCCAATAATCCAGTATTTCACGAGAGAACCAAGCATAATAAGGTGGATTGTCACTTTGTAAGAAATACAATTACAACTCCTTATATATCTTCCTCCACTCAACTTGTAGATGTATTTACCAAAGTAGTGTTCTTTAGTCATTACCAGTCTATATGTAACAAGCTGAACGTAGGTGATTTGTATACTCTAGTTTGAGGGAGAGTGTTAAAGTAACTAGATCCTTATATGGATCTAATTATTATCCGTTTATTCGGTTACTTGTAAGCTTAGTATGTGTCCTCCTATATATAGAAAATTGTAATCCTTTTTTAACACATAATGCATAATTCTACTTTTACTCAACAACTGCTAACCAAAGACGTTCAATTCTTGTTGAGGCATAGCTTGTAATTAGTTATAAAATTGCTTAAACTACTCTGTGTACAGTAGTGTCTCAAGAACCTGAATTAATGCTTTAAATTATCTATTGAACTGTATGAAATCGAGTTTATACTTGGAAATTACAATGGAGAACAATAACGAAACCTGTAAGTATCAAACTACCAATAAAATATAAAACCAGAAAAAATATCCTTCTCAGCACTCCAAAAATGCAATGGTTAGGATCCCTTACAGAATTTAGTTCGTTTGGGTCCATGCTGAACTGGTAGAATAGGGGGGCTAAGACCTCATTCATTCCTTGTACATAACCAACTGCGGGATTTAATTTTGCAAATAATAGGAGAATGTTTCTCATTGCTTCCTGTCTACAAATAAATCTTTGTCATTCTACTAATTCACAGAAACTAGGGTTTTTTTTTTTAAAATGAAATGAAGGATGACTTACATGACTTTTTAAGCCAAGTGAAGAATCACAGTGGAAGAATCTTATGTTGGGGTGAGTACGCTGTAGATCACGATCAATTTGTTCGGTAATTTCTGAATCCTATTTAACATGGCATCTTCCTTGTTTATCAATGCAATTTGAAGACATCTAATTATTGTATTAAATTAATATGAAACATATTAGATTCACCTGGAAGAAACGACACCAAACACTGTCTTTACTACAATTTAGAGGGTGATCTGATACAACATGTCTCTTAAGTGCTCCATTTATATCAGACAACTTGTTTGCCTTGCCATCCACCAGCATCTCATCCTCCCTTGCTAATTTGGACTACCTAGATTGAAACTTCAGAGTATAATATGCTAAGTAAATATGGTATATGTGTGAGAAGAACATAAAATGCAACGTGGATGTCCCACCGTCAAAAATAGTGCAAAATACAGGACCAGAACTAAATGTCTTACAGGATTCAAGAGGACATCCCTTTTCAACTCCGCATATTTCAATCTGTTGACTGACAAGTCTGCTTCCCATGAATCACGATGCACATCTAAATAGCCCAAAAGCAACTGTGAATGCACGCCAAAAACTAAAATTCAGAGATAATACTAATAATAGCCACCAACAGCTATGCTAACCAGCAGTATCTGTCATACTGATGAATACAGATAGGTTTTAAGTCATGAAGTAACAGTTACCATGGAAGAAACATGCAGTAATTAATAAATTAATCATTACTCATAGAGAATGACATCCTCATCAGTAAGAGATATATTTCCTTTGGAGATGCATATAATAAGATACTCTCTGTGCTCCCAAATCTTAGGGCACAACACACTATAACCAACTATTGTATATCATAAAATTTGAATATTGTCAAAGACATGTTTATTACACAAAGACGTGTACTCAATCAAAATGCAATCAAGATCCTCTGAAGTTTGCAACGAAATCCAAGCCAAGTTTGCAGAGAAATCCAAGCTTCTAGAACTTCAAAATCCTTAAATGAGCCTTCTGTAGTTTGAATACAATGATACATCAACAACGTCCATAAGCATTATGATCTCGTAACCATGTTTATTAATAAAATGAAGCAATAGGACCTCAAGTAATGATAGTAAAGAGACTCAATCGTTATCTTTGAACTATGATTAATTTGGCAAATCGCTGCAGTTCATAATCTTTGGCAACTCCACTTAGGTAGCTTCCATGCTAGACATCTCTACCTTGACATCATGTAATCTTTCCTCACGTGGCAGCTCTAGCACACAAGGAGCTCTCTCCTAAGAAGTCACTTAAACATGGAGCATACCATAGGTAGTTTTTAGTACTATAATTGAATGTAATCGCATGAAAAAATTATCAGAATATGAAGGTGAGGTGTAAAAGATTGAAGAAACAAATTACCCAGATACTTGTTTTTCTTTAGCAAATAGATATATACTTGTTTCTGTTCATGTTCATCCATCAAATGCAATTAATAATCAAGCGACTAATTTCTCTACTACTAGTATTACTATCCAGTTCTAATTGATATGAAAAATCCCCTTCTAGAGCTAGAACAACTGGTTTTTTTGTGAAAACAAAAAAGAAAGAAAGTTGTTATTGCCGTAAGACTAACAAGATAAGTACATTGGGAAGATATAAGAAGTGCAAATGAAAAGGATATATAATATAGACACAAATCCTATGAGAAACATAAGATAAAGGCTTTACAGGTTAACCAACTGTAATGCTCCCACTCAAGTTAGAACATATGTATCGTTCATGTTGGTAGTATATGCATTTACACATACGTTGGTCCAATTATCTGATTCAAAATTTCCCAATTTGCCAAATTGTGTTCATCTGCAATGCCTGTACAATGAAACCCAAGTATTGCGACGGAGAAGAAAAGGAGTGGAATTGTACGAAGAGGAGGAGATGATGGATGTAGAAAGAGGACCGACCTTCCATGTGAGCGGGCGTAGACCAGCAGCCACAGGAAGGCCACCGCTAGAGAGTCTCTGCAATACTTGTAAATCAATAACCTCTCGCGAAAGCTATAGACAAGGGAAAAAAGAGAAAAAGTAAATAAATAGAAAGAAAATGGAATGAGTGTAGATTGTTGTTTTCTTTGTTAAAGGAAACAGAATGAGATGAAAAGGTGAATGAGTGTAGCGGAAACCTCATATTCTAATCGTTCTTTGACGTTGTCATCGTAGTCTTGAATGTCTCGATGGAAAGCTTTGAAGTAGGGGTTATAGGTTTTGAGCTCTTTCTCCATCATGTCATCCTCCTCCTGCTCCACCTGTTGTTCATGTTGGTGTTGGGCATGGGAGACCTGATCACGGCCGGCGGTGGGATGGAAGGGGAACATTGGCGGGTCAGTTGATGTCGCGGATGGTGAAGGAGGCGGTGATCGATTAGATCTTGCATTGGTTGATGACAGATAAAAGGAATGAGACGGGCAGGGACTGGTTGGTTGGAACTGCTGCTGCTACCATTTGTTGTTGGTTGAATGGTAGGAAACAAACAGAACAATCAATAACAGAAATCAGTTAAAGCAGGCAGACTAATAAGCTGTGGGTCCTAAGAAAAATATAAAAAACTGAAATCAGTGAAAGCAGGCGTACTTATTTTCTCTTTTTTTTCCAGGAAAATTATTGTTGTACACGAACTATTGCAACTCCTTCCAAGGAAAAATCCTTTTTTTTTTTTTTTAAATCAATAGATATATATATATTTTTTCCTATGGTATGTGAAATTTGAACCTGAAGTAAGGTGTGAGTTCCACTCTCTTTAACCAACTGTACCATAACAGTTGATTAAAATCCTTTTTCTTGTTTCGCAACATTGTCAACTACCATTTGAAGTTCATTTTCATACCAATGAAATTACAATAATGATCTTCATTTTGCATCTTCATTTTACACTTTACCAACTAAGAAACGAATTACTTATTTTTCTCCCCAACAACCATTGACCATGTCCTCCCCTCCCTCCTTGTCGCACTTGCATCGTCTCAGTCCTCGCTGCCACCATCATAAATGCCCTTCAACCCACTGACCCACATCCTACCACCATCGTCTTTACCCTCCTCATCGCTAATCTATGCCTTCCTCAGCACCATTTAACCTAAATCGTCCCTGTCCTCCTCGTCATTGATCCGCATCCTTCCCACCACAATCGTTCCGACCCCCACACTATCAACCTGCATCCTCCACGCCCCCTTTCCTCTTAGATCGTTGTCTATCGTTGCTACCCTTTTCGTCGCCAACCTACATCATTCCGGCCATCATTCCTCTCAATCTGTGTCAATTGATTCCCAACTCCTTCTCACCTCCTTCGTTCTTTTTTTTCCTCGAAAGAAGGCATAGGACACAATATAAGGTAAAGAATGAAGTTTTTGATTCCCAAATATTTCGTTTCTTCTTCATGAAGATTTTAGTTTGTACCTATAATCCTAAAATAGCATAATTCAAATCTTGTTAGATTATATTTGCTTCTAACTTGATTCTCATGTTTTGTTGATTATCAATGAATGTGATTCCTCGTGATCAAAGTCAGATTTGATGTAATTATACATCTATGTTTGGCAACACATTGGAATTCAAAAGTAATCAAATTCCAAATTCATAATTGTGTAATGTAAAATCTAATTAATAAGATATATTTTACACATCTAATTGCCAAAGTGTATTGTTCTTTTTGATAAACACTCAATGTTTGTACTGTAGGATTGAAATAAATTTTTACGATACTTTGCTAGTTGCTTTCCATCATAAATTAGAAATTAAAGTGGGATACATAGTAAGAAAGACAACATTTGATAGCATTATTAAAATAGTTTGCTCATTTTGGAAAGAATTGAAATCAAATTTTATTACTTTGACCACCCGGTAGAGTCTCATTAATACTTCCATATGTAATGATTCAGATATATTTTGTATGTTTGAGTTACATATTCGTTAAGGCTTACCAAGTGTAAAATTAAAAATATTTGATGAAGCTTGTAGAGGTAATATTTGCGACAACCATTCTTTTCTCATCAATCTAGCCAAGAATGTGAGAGTTCATTACCAAATGACATTTTTAGAGGACAACTGTGACATCTGGGCCTGATTATCCATTTTTAGTGTAGACCATGTAATTATTTGCAATATTGCTTAAATGGTTTATTAATGGATAATCTGTTGTTTCTAGGATGTGTGTGATTGTGGTTGGTTTTCTGTGCACCTGTTTGTGATTTGGGACCAATGTGGGGTCTGACTGGAGGGTGCACAGTCGTCTCGGTTTGCGTGCCTGTCTTTTCTTCCTTTCTTTTCCTTCTTTTTCTCCTTCCTTTCCTTCCTCTCACGAGCCGTATACTTTTCCCCCGTCCCCTTCCCTTCCTCGACCCGTGCCACCAGCGACACCGGTTCGTGCCTCGCCGTCTCCTCCGATGCGATGGGCGGCCGGCGCGATGCGGGTGGAGGGAAGGATAAATGGAGGTCGCGGCGTGCAGAGAGAGGAAGGGGTGACAGAGAGAGGAGGAGAGGGAGAGGATCGGCACGTAACCAAGGAGGTGGTGAGCCGCTCGTGTGTTCCACCGGCAGAGGAGGCTTCGTCGGGGCGCGAGGAGGTTCGCCGGAGAGTAGGGAGGGTCGCCAGGGGCTGTGCCAGGTACGCGACCCCTTTCCTCTCCTCCGTCTGGTGTTTTGTTAACAGT
>JAMKQA010001856.1:0-29273 GCA_024699735.1 Posidonia australis | reverse complement strand
AGCTGTTTCGCGGGCTGGGCCGGCCCAGCCCGGCCCGTTTTCCATGTCTAGGCGAGATCCATGTCTCCACTGCGAACAGCGTCGGCGCAGTGGACAGACGACGACAATGAAGGAGACGGCGGGAAGCACGAGCGAGGTGGAGGACACCTCAAGGTCGGCGGAGAGATCTGAAGGAGACCAATGAAATGTAGTCGACAGCGTCGACGTCGGCGTCGTCTTCGAGGTCGAAGTCCTCATCGAGTAGGAATGGGAGGCATTGCGTTTTCCTCAAGGATTTCCTCTACAGGAGTAAGAGCGAGGGGAGGGGTAACGGGAAGGAAAAGTTCTGGCAGTTCATTTCATTCCACCAATCCAAAGACAAGATCTCCTCCTCCACGTTGTTTTTCTCTAGAGACAAGTCCAAGGATTCCTCCTTTGCCTCCGTGGCTTCGGAGTCGAAAAAACAGAAGCAGAAGTAGAAGAACGTTCAAGTCACAGAAGGAACGACAGTGAAGAAAGCAGCGACGACAACAACGACGACGTCTACTTCGAAGCCGAGGAATGGGGTGGGGAAGCGGTCCGACTCTTTTGTTTTGGTTTTTTTTTACTGTACATGGACTGGCTCGGTCCGACCTTGCCCGGATCGGCCTAGGGAATATTTGTGGGCCTAAATGAGCCTACTTTGCGGGCCTTGGTGGGCCTACCCATTAGGTTCGGCACGGCCCATGGTCCACGGCCCACGACGGGCCTGGTCCGGGCCGATCCGGTCCGATTTCCATGTCTACCATCATCCCCTCCTCTTTACATCAAATTTGAGCACACAAGATGAGTCCTCCTCCTCTGCCTCCTCCTTGCTTTCGACTTCCAGGCACTCACTGGACAATAGAGGCTTCCCCACCTCCTCTTCTGCTCTCTAGACAACAGCCACTCGCCCACTCTTGACTGTAATCACGGCTAGTAGCTCGGTGAGTCCTTTTATCAAAATCTATTTTTAAGTGAAAAATCAAAATGATATGCATCTTAATCACAGGCCAACAAAATGCATTTGATCCCAATGTAATACATTCTCTGTATTTGCATGAAAATCATGAGCATATGGTAATAGTATTATGGTGGTTTCTTATTTTTTTAATTTCAATGTATTTACTAAAGCCTTGGTGTAAAGTTGGGAACCTGTGTGATGCAAATTTTTCTAAGGGTGCCAAAAGGAAAGAGGACGATGGAAAATTTTCTTGTCTCAGACTCTCAATGTCATTGGAGAATTTTGTGCTTAATCTTTTTCCACCTTCTTTTCTCAATTTCCATATTCTTGTCTCAGACATTTTTTGTGCTTAATCTTTTTGTCATTGGAGAATTTTGTAGTCTATATTAATGAATTTTCATTATGAGAATGGGGTTATGATTCATAACTTATGAAGTAGGATATTGTGGAAAATGTAGTCCATAATTTTTTTTCCCTTTCAGTCTTTCAGATAGTGGAAATGCTTGGTTTTATATTATATTTATATTATTTCATTGAGTAAGCATGTATATGCATCTAATAGTATTGATTTCTTGCTACAACACCATGGTCTTCATTCTTTTAATTTTCTTTGTTACTGTATTAACTTACTTTCATATCTTGTATTTACATTTCTAAGTATCAAACTTTTACATGATAGTGAATAAAAAAATCCTATTAATAAGCACAATACAACCAACATATCTATGGATATATTTTGGTAGTTTTGAATCATGCTGGGAGTGAACTCAAACCTCCAAATGAGTCAGAACTTGAATAGGACATGATTCCTTCCTGTCTTCTGGTGTATGTCAAAATGTAATGAGCTTTTCATCTTGAATTAATGAGTTTTTCATCCCTGTAGATTGTTAATGAGCTTTTCATCTTCAAGCATGGCTTGTTTAATAAACTTTCTTTTATTAATAGATGATTAGATTTTCTAGTATTAAATCTTCATGAGTAAATGATAATTGAGGTTCACAAAATCTATTATAGTTTGTGTTCTTTAGTAACATAATAATATTCCTTTTATCGTTACTTGCTTATGTTTGGGGTGTGTACTTTGAATTCAGAAATGCCACTCCATGGGCTATTGTGCTTAAAATTAATATTGTAGCCTTATTTTAACATATACTTGAATAATTGTATTATTTGTTTTGTTTTGCTAATATAAGGTGATAATCTTTTAAAAATGTCTAAGAAATCAACTTTTATTAGTAATAGGGATTTACAATCCAACACCGGTTATACATTCTTTTGATAATTTGATTGTATTCTTTTAATAAAAAATTAAAAATCTTGATTGTTATTTTCCCTAATTCTTTTATATGATTTTTTAATATAGAATTAGAAGTTATGGTTGATGTTTGATCAAAGGAAGTCCTTATTGGTCAAAGTCTAGCTTCCACTCCTAATGTTATTGCAACTCTATCAATTCCTAGTGTTGATTCTCGTGATGTAGTTACTACCACGGATTCCAAAGATTCTACGAAATTAAGTAAGTTAATTGTTAATACTTTTTTATTTTGATTTTTATTATACAATCAAACATTATATCTAACATTTTTCCTTTGTTTTGCTATTGATAGGCACCGACACCGTTATTATTGAGTGAGATTAGCTATTGGTATCTAAATATCTTTTCAAATTATGTCTTTCATTTGTTTTACTTTGAACATGGTGTATGTATATTTATTAATCATTTTTTCCCCTTTTATAAGTGTAATTAATGAAAATGAGACAAACTTTGGGTCTAAGGGATTTGACAATATAATGTGCAAGAATGTTGATTTTTTGTTAATTGTGTTTTTAGCATAACTTGGAATATTTTGTTGTTTATTTGTGTTTGAACTTATGTTATTATTTTTTGTTTAAACATAACTTTAATATTTGTTATTTATTTATGTTTAAACTTATAGTCTATTTATGTTGGAGAAGAATTGAGATTATGATTAATTCTTGTTTGAAGAAACTTTGTAATTATGATTTATGATTTATGGTTAACACTTGTTGAATTATTATTGTTGATGTTTGATTATTATCATGTTGTTTACATTTATTTTTTATAAAAAAAGGTTATATATTCATTGAATCAATGAATACTTGAATTATTATCTTATAGTTTTGGGTTTATTATTTACAGATTTATAATGTTTATATTTTGAATTTTTCGGATATTTCAGATACGAATGTATTTGTATTTAAGTTTCTCGGTCGAATTCGGATAATATCCGAATTCGAATGCATTCGACAAATTCGATACAGATATTGAATTTAACATTAGTTCGGATATGAATTCGGATGTAAATGAAAATTTTCGAATTCGAATTCGAATATTGACAGATTCACTTCGTATTCGTTCCATTTACACCCTTAGCTTTTCCCCTGAGAAATAGATAATTGGTAAAATAGGAAATACGATATATCATCTAAATTGACTATCAAAAATAGCAGAATATTTCCGTGCATCGTTTGTTTTTTAAGATACTATTCATTCGTACTCTTTTTCATGTTCTCCTCCCCTCTTCTTCTTTGTTGACACACCTCTTGATCCTTATCCCATCCTGCATCTCTCTCTCTATCGCCTTCATTGAATAACTATATGCCTCCCTTTTTTATTGATTCTTTGAGCCATTACTTGTGGAGTTTGCCTTGGAATCTCCATGGTATTTTTTGCCTTTGCCTATGTTACTGAATTTCTTGCCAATAGATGAATAAGTTCCTTTCTCGAAGGAGGAGATGCCGTACCAGGAGAGACTATAAACTTTGGGAAAAAGGATTCACTACTCGGTTGAAGTTATCCAAATATCAATGGAATAGTGTATTTGAACAAATGTTTACAAGTAGTTGAATCCATTGACAGTTTTTCTCCTAAATTTTTCATTTTAATCCAAAACAAAGGATCATGGTAAAGAAGTTTGTAGTTTTGATTTGGGTTGTGTTGCAGTTTGTTGGATTTGAATCAAAGATATTGGAAATCAATGGGTTTCATGTTTTAGATTATGATTCTTTGCATATATATTTCTAGAAACTATTTAAATCATAAGTCTACCCTTTATTACTATATAATAATTAGTATACTTCTCTAAAACTTATTCCATTAGCAACCATCCACATAAAAAAAAAAACTGGTTTTTTTTTTCCTTCTTGCTCTCTTTATTCTATCATGTTACTAAAAAATACAATGAATAATATCCGAAAACACTTGAATTTTGTGTGGATTCAATTCAAGTAGTTGAAGGTCAGAACCAAAGAAACGATGATCAGACTTTAATTTGATGAGAGACATGGTCGGATTCAAAAAATTGGCCGAATTCATCTCCAGGTGGGGTTCAAATATCACCCAAAATCCAAGTTTGATCCAACAGATAAAAGGTACGACTGGATTTAATCTTGGTACATTTACTGTGTTCCTTATTTTTTTGGATAAAATACCATAACATACATTTACCAAGTCTCAACAATATGGTTATTATAGGACTTATTACTTAATTATATCCCAAGATTTTTTGAGATTCTGAAAATGTCGATGTATTCCAGTATCTAATGCATCCTTCATCTACCACACGACGGTACCAAGCAAGACCCATCAACCAGACTTTCGTAGAACTTCTTCCCAGCACAACCGACATTTCCCCAACAACCCAATAATTAAAACTCATCATGTTGCCCAACTTTAAGCAATCGACTCTAGTTTACAAGCAACTCCTAGCATACGATGCATTGCCACGAATGAGTACTCTACTAGGAGCTCCCACATCTCGAAGAACCCTCACAACTATCGACTAATGAGATATCACTAAAAGTGAGGTACGTACATATCTTGTCTTAGCCAACCATAGCAAATTATGTCTCTTTCGCCATTTTGAGAATCTAGACCACCTAGAGGTATATACCCTCTTGGCCCTACAACTCCAGGAAAATATCATCCAAAGAAACTGTTATATTTTTTGGTTTTGCCAACACAATCTTTTGATTTCTTGTTACCAAAATAAATTAGTAGAAAAGAACTTATTTAAATCTTATTTCAATATCAACAAGAAATCTTTTTTAAATATACAAGAATTCCTTCTAAACCTAAAAACAATATCAAGACTTCAAAGCATGATATAGCATATTAAAACCACTGGAATCTAAGTATTCTATTGACTATTCCTAAACGCGTGGGCTACATGTGTGGTTAATATGTGTAGGTCACATGTGCTCGACCATTCAAAATCCCTTGTTTATGGAAGAACGCCCATGATGCCACAAAACATCCAAAAAACTCATAAAATCCATCACAAACATACTCGATACTTAAAACCATCATCCAATTAGATTATTCTAACATACCACATAAATAAAAGGAAATAACAAGTACTAATTAAGGTAAGTACCTCAAGTTGGGAAAATAAACCCAACACAACTCATTGAGGTTGCTGGAGTCTTTGCGTAATTGCTCCGACCACTTTAGTTAAACCTTGTTGCGCTTAATACCCCCTCAAGCAATGAGAAAACAAGAATCAAGTGCATACACAAGGCTAAGCAAAGCTCTACATTTTGGAACCCTATTGAATTTACCTTGGAAACCTAGGAATCCACCACCTAATCTGCATGAACCATAGAAGTAACTCCATTAACCATTATACTTACATTATACTCCATATCATCCGCTAACTACTCCATATCAGTATCCATTTCTATTTATCAAAAGAAATTAACAATTTCATAATGTCATTTAAAATGCAAATAGTGGCGTGATAAAACTTACTATGTGTAGTTAACAATTTTCTAAATCAAAATTTAACACAGAGCATGACCAAATTTATTTGAGTCTCAACCAACAAACAAGATAGAATGGTAGTAGGTAGATTAAGAAAAGCATGAAATTACTTTAATTTTTCAAATATTATATGACTCAGTCTTACTTTTTGCATGCTAACACAATAATGATAGTGATGAACAACAATGGTGACGACACGATGATGATCGACCAGCAATAATGACACGATGGTGATTGACTAGTAGCAGTAACCCAACGGTGAACAACAACGACGACGAATAGTAGTAGCGATGCGACGATGAACACCAACGACGACGTGAACACCAACGACAATGAATAGTAGAATGGGGCAAAGAGAAGAGGAACAAGGACTTCACTCTTAAATCCATTACAATCCTAAGATAACATTCGGATACAATAGGTTGCAATTTTTTTTTTGTCTTTTTCCTAAATCCATTACAACCTTAAGATAACAATCTAACAGTCCTAAATCCTTCATGTACAACTAATAAGCTGTACATTCATGTATAGCTCCATTTTAAAAATGACACTTTGGTAATTTAAATTCAAGTTAAATTTAAAAAGGAAAGAGAATCATAATATTCTCTATAATATTCTCTGGCCAAGTTAAAATTCAATTATTTGATAATTCCTTGTCCAAGTACAATTGAAATGGATAAACTCATAAAATTTTTAAACATAATTAATATTCACAATTACGTGTTTTGTGTTTTTTCTTTTGCCTTTTGCAATCTATTGGCTATTGCTCACCAAATTCATTACTTGACGGCGCTACTAATGACCAGAGTGATGTGGAAGAAAAGAAGTGATCCTATTCGTACCAGAGGTGACCAGACCTCGGATCATCCGAAATGGTTGGCTGAGAAGCTTACGTGCAAGACCTTTTAAAACCATACAAGAACAAAAGGAACTTGGGAAGAAAAGAAGCGGGGAAGAGAGGTGGTGGGAATCAAAGAAGAAGAAGGAGCAAGAACAACAACGTTGGGCAGCAGACATGGTGGCTTCCTCACTCTCCCTCAGTTCCGTCCCTCTCCCACCGTCTCAACCCCGGAGAATGTCAGGAGTCTCTTCTTCTCCCACTGGAAGCTTCAGACCGATAGTTGTTTCTGGCAAACCTCCGACGTTTGTGTCGGCCCCTGGCAGGCGAATTGTGGCTAGTAAGTTTCTGTCAACCTTACCTTCATCCTGATAATTTTTGTGGCTCGTTGGTCGAATCGGTGAATACCCACGATCACCGTATTGCTTTTTTTTTTTTTTTATCGATTTAGATTTTGAATACCTCTGGATTCGAATCCAAGGAGCATAACGAGTTTATACCATCTCCCAACCACGATCACCTTATTGCTACTCCACCTCTTGAATGGATGTTTCAAGGCGTCAGTTCTTAGAGTCTCTTGTTTCAGATTAAACGTTGCTTTGTGAATCAATTAATGTAGGGTACTTGTGTGTCTAAAAGAAGTAGAAGATCAGACTAGGCTGCATTGAGAAAAAGGCTCTAATTACTTCTTTAGTTCAGACAGAGATAGTCTAATAACAGCTTATCTATGTTGGTAATTTACCAGCATTCGATATTAATTTGAGAAAACCCTTTCCACCTATTCTATGGGTGCGTTTGGGATAGTTATTGGACAACTTCTAGGCATTTTAGATTCTGGGAGTAACTAAGATAACCTGAAGTACCTCTAAATACATTTCCTAGTAGCAGCTTCTGGTAGAAGTGGATAGCTATTAAAATAGTAACTTGTGTTGATTTTGAGAAGCTGGATGGATGTAGCTTTTGGTAGAAGTTGCATAGTGTATCCTAAAATATTAAAATTGTCCTTATACATTTCATTATATTACCAAATAACCATGACTTATTTTCCAAATAACCAGTTATACTCCAAATAAAAATCAAAAACTCTAAATGTAGAATTCCACTTCTGCCTCCCTCTTCTCCCCAACACTTACCTGTGAGTCACCATTCTTTTTTGTTCTTCGACCTTTAGTGTCACGCCCATGTTGTCGTTCTCCTCCTTTTTGTTAGGTATGAGTATCTCGCCTTTATTAATCTCACCTAGACGTGGTCTAAGGGGATGAGGAAGGGTAGATCGGATGGGGTTAATGTAGGGTGAGAGAGAGACGACATTGATAATGTAGGGGGAAGGGGAAGGACAGACCAGATGGGGTCTAAGGTTATTTCATGGGTATTTTTATCCTTTAACAAAAATAGGTAAACCAAAATCTAGAATGGATCATTATTTTGTCAAACAACTTCTACCATTTTCTACATAAGTTGGTTTCTATAAATCATACTAAAAGTTAACTTTTAGTAAATAAATCAAAAGCTGACTTCTCTCATTAGTTATTCCAAATCGACCCTATATCAGAGCATAAATCAGTCTTTTGGGAACTGGTTCTGCCATATCTGTAGTCCAAGATTTGAAACATTTAAGCTACTATTATGTCGAATTATTTTAAAGATACCTTGCTTTCATACCATCCGACTTGGTAAACGTTTTATCATCGTTTAAGCTATTCTTCTATCTTTCCTCTTACTGAAAGCATTGGGAATTATGCATCTAACTTTGCCTGGCAAAGACTTTATTTACTGCTCATTCTGTTATAAATTTAGAAAATAACTGCATATAATACTTGTTGAATATGCCTTGAAACTGTTAGGCGGATGTTTACACAAATGTCCACTGAATTAGTAGGTTGTTGTAGGAGACTTACAGGCGTTTGTTGTGGACATCCGCTACAGACTTCCGTTAACTTGTTGGATTGATGTAGGAGATTGGCAGCAAAGATTTTCCATAATATATTCTTCTCTCTCTCTCTCTCCTCTCGGTATATATCGGTCTTTATTTTTAAATTAATATCTTTAATATTGTTTGTTTTTTATGATAATGTCTTTGATTTGTTTTTTTATTATGAAAATATTTTCTAAAATCACCAAATATTTTCATTTTAAAATTAAACATCCCTCCTACCTCCTTTATTAAAACCTCTCCACCACCCTTCTTCTATCTCATTCCAAAAAAAGGACGCAGCAACCATCCCCCACTGCCCTCCCTTCTCATCGGTTGCTCTCGACGGCCTCCCCCCTGACGTTTGTCACAGTCGTGTCCTCCTCCTTTCCTGTCTGTACCCGTCAGCCTCCTCTCCTCTGTTGTTTGGTTAGTGGTCGCCTAGTGGGGATACAACGTCCCACCCCATCCCCCCTGGAGATGCTCCTGCGCAGATCCATTTCCGTGTAGATCCTCCTCTCCGCCCCATCCTTCCCACGCAGATCCTTTTCCCCCTCAGTGCAGATCCACCCCTCCACGTAGATCCTCCTCCCCCTCTGTGCAGATCCACCCTCACTTTCGATGCAGATCCACAGACGCCCCTCCCCCTTCCCAGATGCTCCTCCCCTTCTATGCAAATCTCCTCTACTCAGTGATCCTTCGATGGATCGTGGAAGAAAGTAAATGTTTTTTTTCCTTTTTTTTAAGTTCTGTATCGATTCCAATGAGTGTTGCTTTGTTGGATGAAGCAGATAACTTTTAATTATTGCTGTGATAAGAGTGGAAGAGTGGAAGAGGGGAAGAAAGATAATTTTTTTTTACAGCAATACACATAGAAAATAGTGATATTGAAACAGTAAATATTCCAAATATTGAAACTATAACAGTAAAAAATAAAAAATAGTAACACTAAAATAAAAACAAGTAAATGTAAAATTGAAATTAAAACTAAAACAGAAAGAAATAACAACACCAAAACAAAAATAAGGAATTGTGATATTAAAATTGAAACTAAAATTTAAAAAATAAAACGTTATGAATATAAAAAAACTGATAGTATCATATAAAAAGGATATTAAATAAAAACAAAGGTAAAATGAAAAATAACAAAATCACCGTTACAACATATGTGGTTTTATTAATTTAAAAGTTTGAATTAATATCAATCATGAGATATGTTATTAATGGTAGATAATAAAGTAGGATCTTACCTAACAAAAGTAAAGATAGACCTCACTTAATAATTTGTGCATACACACACACACACACATATATATATATGTATGTATACATACATACATACATACATATTTATACACACACACATATATATATATATATATATACATATTTTAGTAAATCGTGTTGAGTTTCATTCATAAATTACTGAAAAAGTAATTTCAGTATTTACTAAGAAATATTGAAATTATTTTTTAGTAAATTATAGATTAAAATATACATAGTTTACTAAAAAAATACTTGGACTTTACTTAAATAGGATCGGATACTATCTGATCATTACTCTACATAGACACCCTTTTGTGTTGGAGATTTATATATTGAAAATCTTCTAATTTTAGACATTTCTTGAGAATTTTTAATACCAACTTTCTCTAAGGTAAGAGTTTTTAAGTTTCTTCTTCATTAATCCTTTGTATTTATCTTTGATTTATAGTGAAATCTCTCTTTCTCTCTTTCGAGAACGTAGACTTATTTGGTTGAATCTTGTAAATCATTGTGTTTGCATGTTTGTGTTTGTATGTGTGCTTTTTTATTTATGTTTTCTTTATTTCTTTTTTAATATTTGATCATTGTTCGTACAAAAAAGGATTGAATCATAACAAACTTGTTTCAGAGCTATTGTTGTGAATTTCTATTTTATTACGAAGATGACAGCGAAGTTCAAGTTTAAGAAGTACGATCGAAATGTCAATTTCGATTTATGGTAGATAAAGATGCGTGCAGTTTTGATTTAACAAAGAGTATCAAAGGCAATGAAGAAAAAAGACAAGATGTTAGAATCGATAAGTGCAGATTAGAATGAAGAGATGGATGAGAAGGCTTTAAATAGTATACATCTATACTCGTCAAACGAGACTCTTTGAGAGGTCGCACATGAGAAGACCATAGCATGTCTCTAGCTTAAGTTAGAATATATTTACATGATCAAGACCTTTGTGAACCAACTACATTTAAAATAACAATTATTCATGTTCCGTATGGTTAAAAGTACAACCATTAAATTATATCTCAATGATTTCAGTTTGGTGATTATGGATCTAGAAAATATGAATGTGAAGATTGAAGAAGAAGATAAGGCTCTTTTAATGTTATGCTCGTTACCGTTCTTTTACAAGCATTTCAAGGAAACTCTTATGTATGGTAAATAAGAAACATCAATAAATGATGTTAAATCATTTTTATTCTTGAAAGATTTGATAATAAGAAATTGACAAATTCCATTGCCAATGTTGGAAAAGCTGAAGCATTAAATGTTAGAAGAAGAAATGTGGAATGAAATTCAGTAAACAAATTGAAGGATAAAACAGAAAAATCCAAAAACAAAAGCATATTTTATAACTATTGTAAGAAGAAATGGCAAATCATAATGTCAATCTAACAAGTCCAAGGAGAATTCTATAGAGGTAAATTATGTGAAGATAGAATGTTCTGATTATAATTACGTATTTGTTGCCACTAACCCATAGATCCAAAGTTGATTGGATTTTAGACTTGAAGTGTACATACCATATGTCTCCAATAGAAATTGGTTCATTACCTATAGATCTATTGAAGGTCGAGTTGTACTAATGGATAATGATTCACAGGCAAAACCTATTAGGTTAGGCATTGTTGAGTCAAAAGCTATTGGGACGACGATGACACTGATAGTTGTCCGACATGTTTCAGATCTGATGAAGAAACTTATCTCCCTTGACACTCTAAGAGTAAAATGTTACAAGTAAAAGATGGAGTATGTAATCACTATGGATGGTTATCTTGTCATGTTGGCAAGGAGATCGAGAAATCTCTTTATCTTACAGGAAAGTACAGTTATAAGTGCTACAACAGTTACTATCGTTTTGTCGTCAGAAATAGATCGTATCAAGATATGGTATCTCAAAATGGGATATATGAATGAAAAGGGTATAAGTATTTTCAACAAAAGAGGACTTATTGATGTTAAAAATGTAGGTAAATTGGATTCCTTTGAGTATTGCATTTTTGGCAAGCGAAAACATGTTAATTTTGATGTAGCTAAGCATTGAACCAATGACACATTGGATTACATTCATTCTGATTTATGATTTATGATTTCTTTCCCAAGTCTCGTCTAAAGGTGGTGTAATATACCTGTTAACCTTTATTGATGATTATTCGAGGAAGGTATGAATTTATACTATTAAATCCAATGATGAAGTGTTCAAGCACTTTAAGCAATGAAAGACACTTATTGAAAAGTAGACTGAGAGAAAGATCAAGAGATTGAGAATTGATAATGATTTGAATTTTTATTCATTAGAATTTAATGAGTACTGTAAGAACGAAGGCATCGTTAGATACCGTATCATGAAACATACATCACAACAGAACAGAGTTGCAAAACAGATGAACAAAATTCTACTAAATAGAACACATTGCATGTTGTTGAATGTCGATTTGTCGAAATGTTTTTGGGCAAAAGCAGTTGATACAATGACATATCTAGTCAATCATTCTCCCTCATCAGTTATAAACAACAATACACTAGAAGAAGTATGGTCTGATCGTCCTTCAGATTATTCAAATTTGAAAATTTTTGGTTGTCCTACTTATGTACATGTAAGTTAAGGAAAATTAGAATCTAAATCTATAAAATATATTTTTATTAGTTATGCCTTTTGAGGTGAAGAAATATAGATTATGGTGTTTGAATCTTGAATCATCTAAATTGAATATTGAGAAAAATATCATATTTAGTGAGGTTATGTCGACTTTCAAGAAAAATTCTATTGTTAGTTCTTCTTATATTAACACAGATGTGGGTACTAACAAGTAGGTAGAATTCAAGTTGAATTCGCATGATTCACTACAACCATTTATTGACCACTTTACTTATTCAAAAGAAGAAGAGGAAGAAATTACAACAGACGAAGAGAATTGCATTGCAAGGAGGTGTGAACGAAGAATGATAAAGCCACCCTCCAGATGCACAGAGTTTACGTTTGCATTTGTATTATTAATAACCAATGAGAATTGTGATGTAGGTGAGTTAAGCAAATTTTCAAAAGTTATTTATTATAAAAGTCTACAAAATGGTTGATTGTTATAAACGAAGAAATGGAGTCTCTTCGTAAAAACCACGCATGGGTTTTGGTGCCTCTTCTAGAGAGACAAAAGGTTATTAGTTGTAAATGGATATTCAAGATAAAAGAAGGCAAATTAGGAGTTGCAGATGCAAAGTGCAAAGTAAAGCTTGTTGCTAAAGACTTTAGTCATGTGAAAGATATTGATTATATTAGTATTTTCTCATTTGTTGTGAAGCACACTTCCATTCGAATCTTACTGACTACAGTTGCAATGAATGATTTAGAATTGAAGCAATTAGATATGATGATAGCTTTCTTGCATGGAAAAATTGAAGAACAAATATATATGTATTAATCAAAGGATTTTTCAGTTGAAGGAAAGGAAGATTATTTTTGCTTGTTGAATAAATCTTTATATGAGTTGAATCAATTTTCGAGACAATGGTATAAGAGATTTAATTCTTTTATAATTGCATAGGGATTTAGCAGAAGCGGTTATGATGTTTGTGTCTACTTAAGACAGTTAAGTGATGGATCCTTCATTTATTTGTTGCTTTATGTTGATGATATATTGATTATAGCTGGAGATAGATCTGAGGTGAACAAATTAAAGACTCTACTTAATGAAGAATTTGAAATGAAAGACTTAGAAACAGTCAAGAAATTTTTTGACATGGAGATACATAAAGATTGAAGGATTGAGAAACTATACTTAAGACAGAAGAGGTACTTGTTAAAGGTGTTGAAGCATTTTGGTATGTTAGATGACAAAAGTGAGAATATTCCATTAGGCTCTCATTTCATAATTTTAGCAGAGCTACGTCCACATATGGAGGATGAGCACGAGTTTATATCATGAGTTCCCTACTACAGTATCGTTGAAATTATCATGTATGCTATGATTTACACACGTCTAGACATTATCTAAGTTATCAATGTTGTTAAATACATGTCAAATCCAGGCAAAGGATATTGGTAAGCAGTGAAATTGATCTTAAGGTACCTATAAGGTACCATTGGTGTTAGTTTAAAGTTTAGGAGTAAAAATATTTGATTGGCTACATTGAAATAGACTATGCATATGACTATGATAAGAGAAGATCTATAACAAATTATATAATAGATTATGTATTTTCTATTGGCAAACATGTAGTTAGTTGAAAAGCCACATTATAGTACAGAATGACACTATCTACTACAAAGGTAGAGTACATTACAGTAGCAGAGGGATTAAAGAGGTAATGTTGTTGAGAGGATTATTTGCAGAACTTAATTTTAGCCATAACGTAATTGTTATTCATTATGATAATTAAAGTATTATTCACTTGACAAAGGACCAGATGCACCAAGAAAGGACAATGTATATTAATGTCAGAGATATCATTTCTCTAACATGAAGTGATTGTACCATGAAACATTCTTGTGAAGAAAATTGACACAACAGATAATCCAACTGATATGATGATAAAGTCCCTTTCTCTAACTGTGTAAACTTGATTGACTTGCGTGGGCGTAGTATATGATATAACTTGTCTAGTAGAGAAAGATAAAGACTAATTATAGTCATGATGATGCACAATATGGAATTTCAAGTCAAAGTAGAGATTTGTTGAATATGCCTTGAAACTACTAACAGACGTTTACGCAGACGTCCACTGAATCATTAGGTTGTTGCAAGGGATTTGTGGACATCCGCTAACTTGTTGGATCGATACAGGGAATTGGTGGATGTCCACTTTAGGAAAGTTTTTCCATAATAGACCCGTTTTTCTCTACATTTATATATACCTATGTGTTGAGGATATCAAATATTGAAGATCTTCCTATCATAGACGTATCTTGAGAGTTCTTGGTGATAGTTCTCTTTAGAGTGAAGGTTTTTTATCTTCTTCTTGATTAATCTCTTGTACTTTGTACTTATATTTGATTCATAGTGAAATCTTTCTCTTTACCTCAAGAACATAGATTTATTTGATCAAATCTCGTAAATTCTTGTATTTACGTGTATGCTTTTCTATTTGTATTTTCTCTATTTTTCTTTTATTGTTTAATCACTATTCGTGCAAAAGGAGATTGAATCCTAATAATACTTGTGGTTATACTTTCTAAAAGAGATGTTTTCCCTGTTGTTGAATCCCCACATAATCTATGCACTGCTAATATGGTGCCTAACATTCGGAAATAACTGAAAGCTAATGCATCATCCAATAAACTATTGTAGTCTATCTGCACATTCGTCAAAATATATCCTGAGAATATACTACAACAACATCAACAATAAGTCAATAACCATGCCTTTATCCCACGATGTTAGTTAGCAACATTAATCCACTTTCTACTTGATTTTGTAGGCAATGCTTTCCTCTTGTCAATACATCCTTAGGATCCTCCCTGTTTAATTTTGAAGGTTCAAATCTATATTTTTTTAGGATAATTTTCATATAACTTCTTAATATTGTTCTAATACTTAAAAATCTCATTATCTTTTAACGGTGACCCCTTAACGTTTTTCCCATTATTAAAAAACCCTTTATCGTTAGTTGAGTAACGTTTAGCCATATATTTCATCTACTAACCTTAGTTAATTCTAACCTCCAAATCTTTCTTCTCCATTTACCCTTTCCGTCATTTCTCCTTCCTTTCATGTGATAATCAAAACCTTAGATCGATCGATCTAGTTCTACTTCTCAGTGAGGAAACATTGATCGATAATCGAAAGACTCTTTCGATGTTGCTTAGCATCTTATTCTTCTAAAGGTGCAACATCAATTGAGGATTGTTGGTGATCGTCTACTTCTTCCAAGGATGAGGTTTCTTCCGAGTTGAAGGTCATGAAAGATTTAGGTGCACGACATTGCTCGAGGACTGTTGGTGATCAACTTCTTCTGAGATCAAGGGCTTATTTTGGGAGGTGCACAAGGTACTTTTCCTAGTGATCGTTAGGGTATTAAGGTCATTTGGAATAAATTCTAACACTATTTTTATTCAAGTCTCATGGAAATTAACAAAGGTTTTTTTTGCAAGATTAGGTATGTGTTAGAATAGTTCTATATTGAAAAAAGTAAGAATTGAACTTCTTGTTATATATAGATGGACTTCTCCATTCATAGTCAATTGATTTTTGAGTTAGATATTCGTATTTCAACATGGTATTAGAGCCAAAAGAAGCCTAAAGAGATCTAAGTCCACACACATCCACACCCATGTCCAAAAGAGACTTGTTAGATCTAAAAGAAACCACAAGTAAGAGGAAATGTTAGAATAATCTTACATTGAAAAAAGTGAGGACTAGACTTATGGTTATATATAGATGAACTTCTTCACTCATAGTCAATTAATTTTAAGTTGAATATCCATATTCCAACAGTATAAAAGGTAGGAGGTTATCATAAAGGTGCTAAAAGGTAGGGGATTTTTTAAGAACCAGAACAACCTTAGGGTGTTATATGAAAATTAATCTTTTTATTTATAATATTGCCCCGTTTTTTCCTTAATTATTTTAAATTACTAATACTTAAGAAGCTATGTCTTTCATTATTAATGTATTCGCTAAAAATAATTTCTGTATTCTAGTTGGCGACTTCCATGGGGATCTTGAACAGGCAAAGCTTGCACTTGAAATGGCAGGAATTCTGAGTTCAGACGGTCGAAATATATGGGTTGGTGGAGAGACTGTATGTATTTCATTTTCTTAATTCATATCAGTTTAAAGCTTAAAAATTTCTCAATTATATGTAGTTTGATTATACAAAATTCTTGCAAGATTCGCTTGAAAAATTTCTTGGATGGCAGACATCCAACTTAACTCTTTCCTTTCTGCTGCACTCTTAGATTCAATATATATGGCATCCCAACATTTCCATCTATAACAACATAAACGTCTCACAATTTTGTCCTAGTACACCCATCATGGTACTTGCCAAAAGTTCTTCTGTGCTATAGAAATTTTTCTGAAACTTTCAGTTTGTTCTCTTGAATTCTGAAATTGTTGTTCTGTTGAATAATTTTGGTCTTCTTTAGCAGGAACCCACGTTAAATTTATGAGTTGAGAATCTGATAAGTTCTTTTATAACTGGTGTATTAAGTATGGTAATATATTATGTTATTATTCAGATCTCTGCAGGGACTACGTCGCAGACAGACAAGTTGCCAGTTGGTTGTGTCATTTTTTCCCTCTCTATGAATGTTTCTGTATTTTGATATACAATTGCAAAACTTAAAATTTTCAATTTTCTCAGCTCCTTATTTTCAGCATCCATGTGCAGCATCTACGTAACTTAGTTGTGCATGTATTTCACCTGTAAAACAGCACCATATAAAGCACTTACAATTCTTTTTATAGTATAAGAATTTGCTTTTATATTCAATTTTGAACATGAAGTCGTAGGTTCCCTTCTTTTTCCTGTTTAGGTACTGATTCAAGTTGGTGACGTACTTGATCGTGGAGAAGATGAAATAGCTATTTTATCTTTACTGAAATCACTAGGTATTCAAGCAAAGGCTAAAGGTGGTGCTGTATTTCAGGTCTGATCAACTGATGATAGTTATATTTTACTTGAGTATTTTAATAGCAATCCAGCGTAGAGATATGCAGTTAATATTCATCATTACTAGTAGTTATATGTTCCAGGAGATATTCTTCTCCTGAATTAAAAGCTGCTTCTTATGACGGAGATGTTCAAATATGGTTATGTTAGAGTCATGGAATTTCTGCAGTCATCATTTTTAGGTGCTATAACAATTTATGTGCTTAGAGTTGTTCTATTCGTGACACAAATTTACATATACTAGGTAAATGGAAATCATGAAACCATGAATGTCGAAGGTGATTTTAGATATGTGGACTCTGGGGCGTTCGATGAGTGTTTGGACTTCTTAGAGTACTATAGTGACTCTGGATACAATTGGGAAAAAGCTTTTGTCAATTGGAGCAGTGTTTCACAAAAGTGGAAAGAAGATCGTATAACCTCTCGACATCAATGGGGTCCCTTGAGCTTGATCAAGGTACATGTACCTTTCCTTTCCTTGGAGATACATATCTTTAAGTGCTGTTTCAGCCACTTTTTACACATTCCAATTAACTATGAATACACAGCCTATTAGTTTGCATTCAGCCACTTTCTTTAGCTGATAATTACAGTAATTAAAAGAACAACACTGCCGATTGGTTATTATGAGTATTTGTTGTAAGATCGAACAAATAAAGTGATGTAAAACTCTCTTGCTAAAACCATAAGAGATACAGGTCTTCGATTTCTGCTGTCTATCGTTTTACAATGTTATTTCAAGTTCCTTCTACATCAATTAATGATATCAATGAATTAAAAACAGTAGATTGTTGCAAAAGGAAATATGAAAATCAAGTCTGTAATCTCTCCATATTTGGGTCTCGGTTGAATGCTTGTTAAATATAGAATTCCCTGAAACCTATAAGAACAAACAGAATTGGAAAGCCAGGCAAGCCTGCAAGTATAAAACTCAGTTGTCTCATGTCTAAAACTAAGAATGCCCAATATGAAGTTTGTGGTACAATCATGCGTCTTCAAGCTACAGATATATTGGAAGCAGTTGCTATATGTTGAATGTGGGCTTTATACACATGACATTGTTCTATTTCTGTTTATACACCTAAAGTTCTATGTCAAGTATATCCACATTGTTCTGATCTTTCAGTTAACTAGAATTTAAAAAAATCTAGCCACTACTTACCAGTAGTTAGATCAATCCATAGTCCTTTATGAGAAGTCATTGCTTCATATGACGCACCATTAGTTGTGAAGTCCTCATTGAATTATTGTCTTGCTTGTAATATAATAGTTTGTTATGTGCAACACCACATCTAGATAATATGGTAATAGCTATAATGTCTCCTTTCTATCTGAATCATTGATAGTTATTCTGACAGAATTATATTAGGACAGAGGCAGAAGGGAGTTACAGCTAGATCGTACCTTTTAAGGCCAGGTGGTCCTTTGGCATGTGAATTGGCGCATCATTCTGTAGTTCTTAAAGTCAATGACTGGGTGTTTTGTCATGGTGGCCTTCTTCCTCACCACGGTACATTTATTTTTATTTTTTATCACTGGCTTCTTAAAGACAATGCTGGACAAAACACGCAAAACATTGAATCTCAATTCTCAAGTAGTCATGTGATGCAAAACAATTTTCGAACTTTTTGTCCAAGTATTGGTCCATCTCATTGATTAATGGATACTCTCAAACCTCGAAAACTTTATTCTTCTTTGGAAATACATTTTTATGATCTTAACTTATGATTCTAAAATGAATTCATACAAAACTTAATAGACTTTGCCTTTTCTTTTGTATGTTCCTCACTAAAAATCTCAACTTTGAAAAAAAACTTTCTATTATAACTCTAGTAAATATCATCCCTTTTCGCAGTTGCATATGGTGTAGAGCGGATGAACAGGGAGGTCTCATGTTGGATGCAAGGGGTTGATGAAGATGGTGATGAGCCATTCATGGCCACAAGAGGATATGATAGTGTTGTTTGGAATCGTTTGTACTCAAGTGATTCTTTGGATGTAAACTACCGAATCCGGCAGGCAAGTAATTTTCATATTGTACAAGTTAATCGACTAAGAGATCTGTGGATTCGAACACTTTGTACTCAGTCACTAGCCCAGAAAAATTTGTGTTCTTGTATATTGACTACTTGACATGTCATTCTCAGATATGCTCCATAGTGGAAGAGACACTGGAAGGTTTAGGTGCCAAGGCACTGGTGGTTGGTCATACTCCACAACCTACTGGAGTAAATTGGTAAATGTTTTTCTGTGAGTCTTTCAAATAAATTTGTGTCATTCACTTGCTCAAATTCTTCTGTTTTTATTATACAGTAAATGTGACGAGAAAATTTGGCGTATCGATGTGGGAATGTCAAGTGGAGTTCTTAATTCCAGACCAGAGGTGAAATTGCAGTCCTGAAATTTTTTTCCAGGCCTTTATTTGTAATTTACACATGCCACCAATTGCACAATATTTTGAAATTCAATTTGTAATATGCTAGTCCACATCATATTGACAAAAATATGATAAACACCATTATTGATTCCTTAATGCTATATTTCTATGTCCAAGCTCTATAAATGTGGGCAAGATAGATAATTTCCAGCTATATATGAGAAATAGTTCATTGATTTTGTAGTTTGGCATATTATTGCTTGTTTGAATTTCAAATTATTTTGTTGATAGAGAGAGTTGTGTAGATTTCTAACTTCAGTTTTGTCTGCCAGGTTCTAGAAATAATAGATAACAATGCAAGAGTTTTGAGGAGACAAAAGGACTCGTTTAGCGGACTAGAAGCTGACTATTTATAAAAGTAGTAAAGTCAGGTAACATGGATGTTTTGTTTAGGTAGAGAGAAACACAATGAGAATAGTTTTTTTTCCCAGTAAAGAGAAATAAAGTAAAATTTTGGTAAGGTTAAATCAAGAATTTCCGTTTTAGGACAGTCATGTACATTTTGCATAAAAAATTGGGACTTCACAAAGTTTTTACAAAACAATTAAGTGCTTGGATATTTTTTGGAGAAGCTAAGGTTGAACTTAGAGAAGGTCAAGAAAAAAGGACAAAAGAGCCCAGCTTAACTGGAAAAGCCTTGAGTAGCAGATTCTTTGCTTTCACAATCCACATCCTGTTATTTCATATTCAAAGCGATGAATCACATCTTTCTTCTTGGCAACGGTCTCTCTCTCTCTCTCTCTCTCTCTCATCTCTACTTCTATTCCAACCATATTTCTTGTATTTCTTCTCCCATTTTCGCTCCTATCTACTAAATTGACTTCATTTTTCAAAATTCATGGCCTAGTTGGAACCTAAAATCCCTAAAGAACAAGCAACCACTTGATAATTTCAGAGCAGCTTTTGTATCCCTGCCCTTTTGAGAAGTTGATTTCCAAATTCAGAGTACAAACTTCTTTTTCCCCTCTAACGAAGTCAATTAGTAAAAAGGCATCAGGAACCATTGACTGTTGAGAGGATGGACATTTATATTTGTATTATTCACCTTCGAGAATTATCACAATTGTAGTTGTAGCAATTGGTTTTCAGTCGTATTAAGTTTATTCGTTTAGCTTCTCTTTGAATGTAGAATTAAAAAAATGTAGGAATAAATGAAAAGTAATATTAGTATTCTGATAGTATTGTTATTCTATTTGGAAGTGATTTTCTTTTGAAGGAGAATAAATATGTATAAAGATTACTTGAAAAGTGGAGTAAATATTAGATTTAATATTAGAATAAGTGAAAAATAAGTAGATTAATAGTACTCAATTTGATTATTAAAATTTATATCTAATTTGAAATATTTATTCATTATATTAAATATATATTATTTTTATATAAAAATAAATATACCGTATACATACATGTGTCAGAATAACTTAACTGAATTACTTTACTCCATCTCTCTCATGAAATAACTACTCTGAAATGAGTAAATTAAATTAAGAATTACCATTTCGATTTTTACACAACCAAATAGAAAATTAATTCCTATTCTAGATTTATTTTAGGAATTATTTCGGATTCAAATAGGAGCTTAATTTTTTTCTATTTCACTTACCATGAGGATTATTACTGGTGATGCCTTCTGTTGCTTGTAGGAACGACGTTGACTAGTCATTGAACATTTGCGCCAATCAATGGGTCATCCCTCCTGAGACATTGTAGAAGATAAGGAAGATAACTTTCTGCAAGACTGTACAAAATTTAATTCGGACAGAAATGGAAACAGGAGTCACAGTGAGAATGAGCAATAAAGAAGGTTGTACATATTACACAATACACATTTCAAAGATATTGGAAGGCATTACCTCAAAGAACTGGAAAGAGAACTTGACAGAGTTGAATAATACGTCGTTGCTAGACTCGAGTCTAGGAGACACTTTCAAACATAAATGCTTAAAAATGTTAATATTAGATTCTGCAGTGGTTTGGAAATTCTGATATGGATACCACATCTGGCCACTGGACAAGAGATGGTAGCCAGATTTTCCCTAGCATTGTAGCTCTTTAAACCTCCTTCCAGTGGTAGATTGCAGTTGTGAGTAATGGTGGACGATCGGCAAAAAGACATACCCATCCATTCATCCAGTGGTGGATTGCGTTTGGTCTGTTCATACTTTACAACGACCGGCAACGGGCAACCAGCATATGAGCTATTGCCAACGATTCTTTTTTCCATTGAAAAAATTATCTTCGAGTTTATGCCTCGTGTACTTCCAACAATAACGCCTGCGTTCCCTTCTATTTATCTTGCTGATTTATTTTTGTGATCGAGTTTAGGGATGACAACACAAGTTAATGAATGGAGTTTAGGCCAGTTCATTTTCAATCCGATTCACTTATGGTCAACTTGAATTCTATTTATTTATAAATGGATTTTCACTTAACTTGTTTGTTCTGTTAAATAAGTTTGATAGGTTAAACCGAATTGTTTAACCCATTGAACCTGTTTAATATTATCTAACATTGAATATTAACAAAAAATAAATTAAATACTTAAATAATTACTCATAAGACACAAGTAAAAAACCTATTGAACCTGTTGAATAAATACATATCAAACTTTATTAACTACATTTCTTAAATTTAAATTAAAATATTAAACAAGTAGACAGATCATAAACGAGTAACCTCTGCCGAATCCAAATTCAACTTGTTTATTACACGACTCAATTAGGTTGGCTAGGTCTTCAAGTAGAGGTGTCAACATGTCACATTAGGTCTAAGTTAAAAGCTAACCAGTCGCCCAATTGATTACGAGTTGAATGATGAGTTATTTTTTCAACCATTAACTCATAACCGAATCCAAACCACTGAGACTGCAGGTTATATGTGTTGACAAGTCAAATACATCAACATACATTAAAATGATAAATTCTTGTAATAAATCAATTTACATATAGACATGTATTATATTATATAACATTCAAATATGCAAGAATCATCCAAATAAATATATTTTAGACATTAAAAGTATAGTATGTAATAAAACATGAATAAATGACAAACAATAGTTAATACAAAAACTTCATGTTACTCTTAAAGAAAACATCGTATATAAATTATTCCAAATAGCAATTCAACAATATTAAGAAGATAGATTTAGAATACTCTTTAAATTTGTAAAATTACCTAGAAAAATCTTAGTCTAATAGGTTAAAGGATTAATAGATTCAATGACACGTCCAATGCATGATCCAACCTGTTAAGATTCTTCAACCTGTTAACAGATTATGAGTAAACAGATATAACAAGTTTGAATCTTCAACCCATACCTTAAAATAATGAATTTAGCCTAACCCATTGACAATCCTATTAGCAAGTTGTAACTTGAACATGTTAACATCCTAGTTAGCATTGGTGGATTGTCACGTGTTTGTGACTCAACTTCTGTACAATTGCGGCAATAATTTTTTTCAAAAGGTCATTTTACACGTGATTATCACATGATTACCGAGAATTCCTTATTTTACATTATTGAATACTGAACATCTCATAGATGATGGAAGAGCAGCTGATTCCATGTATCTGGCACACCTGGGAGGCACCAATGTATACAATCGGCATAACTTGCAGGATTTGACATCTGCTTCTGCGAGAATTTTTCCCAAAACTTACGGTAGATAGATGGATGCCCGTCTTTTCGATACTCAGAAAGCTGAGTTATGTTAAGGACTGAAACCTTTGAACTCAACTTGCTCAGCACGCTGTCAACCATCCGCATTGTGGGAATATCAGAACCAGTTCCCCAGTAGCCTTCCAAATCAATTGGAGTTTTCTCATGATAACAGTTTCCCTTGCTTCCTGCCTCCCACTCCCAGCTCCTGTAAATCAGGAATTCAGTATCTAGATCGGTTTGCAGGCTGTAAGTAATCTTTAGGAGCCTAAAGATGTTCACAAAATAAACCATGACTCCATCACGGATCTTTGTAGTTTTAGCTTATACATTAGTGAAACTACCAATATTTGAAGTGTCAATTGAAACCAAGGCTTTTTAAAGGCAGATACCTATTTGTTTCTAAGAGCAGAGTTCCAAAAAAGCACACAATTTGAAATAAGTATTAACACGGTTTAATAATGATGAATAAGATGGTTCATTGTACTATGGACAACATGGAGGGCAACCAAAGGAAATGGTGGTGATAAAACGGCTTGTGCGAGTGATATAAGAGGCGATGACAAGACTGGGGAGCAGTGTGCTGGATGATGATGGATACTCAACAGTTCCACAAACTACCACTGTGGTTCCACATATTATGACTGTTTCTTTTATGTTTCATGCCAAATGAAAAGCTTAGCAACACATCATGAGGCTTAACATGATTGGCAACAGATTGTTCTTTCTTAAGATAAAGATGCTAAGAACTATTTTTGTGAATCATTTATTCTCAGAAACTTGGCAATGTGCAAAGGTGTTCTTCGATTTGTAACCTACAAAGTATTAAAACTTCTCTGGTTCATAGAGGAAATGGCACTCATGAGTCATGAAGAAACAATTTCATTGATAAAAATCTACAACTGGTGTTAATATATGATCCACCTAGCACTCACCAGAGATGTGTTGGTGACATGGTGACATAAAAGATCTGTTTTTTCTGGTTAACTCCATAAGAAGCAATCCATTCTACCCATGTTTCCAACGCTAACTTCATGCCCTCAACCCCTTCTGCTTCCTCACAGACACCATCTTCTTGACCAGTCCACCTGTTTCATCAAACTGGAATTGCTAATTCACTATAAAGAAGAAAGTACCTCTGCTGTAAACTAGTATGACAACATCATAATTTGAATATTTACTCACAGTTGTTTTATCTTTGAGCCACTTCTCCACCATAAATAGGTATTAAAAACCAGTATGTCTGCACTCTCCCACTTTGACGCATGCTTGTATATTGAATCTGGCCTAATGATCCTGTGTTCTAATCTATGGTTCACTGGATCATCAGAATTTGATTCTACAAGAAGTGGTGCCCAATAGAATTCAACTGTCGCGTTATAATCCTGTGCAACAAAAACATGCAGCATCATAAAAATTATGAAATTGTCAGGATTTAATTCCATACCGAGGAGACTTGACAAATATGACTTGAGAAATTGGAATTTTGAAATGATTGAAACAGAACTGAAAGGATATTCTCACAGAAAACATCTATGTTATGAAGATGAATGTTGGGGATTTAGATAGCATCTCACTAGTTGTGCGGAAACGAAATCCAACGGACTCCTCTTTAACACCACGAATAAATAATCAAATGATAAAGGCAAAATAAAGAAAATAAAATAAAAGAGAAAACACATACAAACACAAGAATTTATGAGGCAGAGAGAGAATTCACTATGATCAAAAATGATTACAAGGTACAGGAGATCGATGAAGAGAAAAGATAAAAAACCCTAACCTTAAAATAAGAGAGTCGACAACACTAAAAGACTCACTCTCTTAGATAAGAAGATAGACTTCCCTTATACATATAAGAGAATTAAGGCATCACAGTGATAGGAAATTACACATGAAGTCTAAAAAACGTATTTCTTAAGATAATATCCTAAAATATCTCAAGACAATATCGTAAGATAAAATATTCTTAAATTATCTCAAAATAATATCTTAGAATAAAATATTCTTAAATTATCTCAAGATAATACCAAATTGGACCCAAGATTAAACATGTAGTTGCCTTGCCAAATAAGGATAATTTAAGACACATCTCAATAAATGAAAGTGGCATATAAATAAATGACATTAAACACCAAACTACTTTCCGAAGAAAAAAGACGTTAAATACCAAATTACAAATCCAATATGCACAATTTCAATGAATGAGAAAAGACCTTCAAAGAGACAAAGAATTTCAGCAAATTTATTCCTAAATGAGTGTCTGGTTCTTGCTAACTTCATAACATGGATCTCTCCATTTCAAAGAATAGATAGAGAAGGAACAGATAGAGCGCGCAAAAATAAATACAATCCAGGATGTGAATCCAAGCAGTTTTTAAAATAAGAGAAAAGATAAAAAACCCTAACCTAAAATAAGAGAGTCGACAACACTAAAAGATTCTCTCTCTTAGATTAAAAGATAGACTTCCCTTATACATATAAGAGAATTAAGGCATCACAGTGATAGGAAATTACACATGAAGTCTTAAAGACGTATTTCTTAAGATAATATCCTAAAATATCTCAAGATAATATCTTAAGATAAAATATTCTTAAATTATCTCAAAATAATATCTTAGAATAAAATATTCTTAAATTATCTCAAGATAATACCAAATTGGACCCAAGATTAAACATGTAGTTGCCTTGCCAAATAAGGATAATTTAAGACACGCATCTCAATAAATGAAAGTGGCATATAAATAAATGACACTAAACACCAAACTACTTTCCAAAGAAAAAAGACGTTAACTACCAAATTACAAATCCAATATACACAATTTCAATGAATGAGAAAAGACCTTCAAAGAGGCAAAGAATTTCAGCAAATTTATTCCTAAATGAGTGTCTAGTTCTTGCTAACTTCATAACATGGATCTCTCCATTTCAAAGAATGGATAGAGAAGGAACAGATAGAGCACACAAAAATAAATACATTCCAGGATGTGAATCCAAGCAGTTTTTAACAAATGAATCTGTTAAAAACCTCCAATTCAAAATGCAAATAGTTCCACCTTCGAATTCTCATAAGGTTCCACCAAATTTCCTTCCACAACTTGTGAATTAATTTTTGCTGAGTACCATCACTGCAAAGTTTCCTACAAAATAATGAGCTTAGAACTTTCCTTCTTTTTGCCTACAAATCTAGTATTCAGTGTAACACATATTGACGTTTCTGCTTTATGCATAAGATGTTTTTATTTTTTAGGACAATTCTAATTTTTCTGAACTTTGCGACGGAAAACATTGGCATCAATACCCATTATGATGAGGAAAAATGGTACAACGTAAAATTTTTGAACTAAACATACTAAAACAAACTTGTCGAGATGCTTCCAATTATGCTAATCTTACCTTTGCCCTAAAAATTGTCAGGGCGGCATTAGGCGACATGGACTTCTTCCCAGCCGGGATCACAGACTGTAACAAGCATACCATGGATATCCACTGTCCTCTGTTCAGTGAATCACCAACAAACATCAGCCTCTTATTCCTAAGCTTCTCCAGCATCTCCGTCGCATTCCACCTTCATCAAGAAAAACCGAAAGCACTTTTCAGTGGTCCAAAAAAATAGTTTTAGCATTTTCACCTAATCTTAAATAAATAAACTTAGAATGGAAAAAGGTACATTTCTTGGTTACAGATGTATAGTGTCAGTAGCAACAACTGGCCAATTACCAGTGCAGTGGATCATGCGACAAACAAAGGAGACACCTTTGGAAGTCGATAGAAACAAAACATGCCAAACTACCTGGAGTCCACACTCATTTACCTCTTGACGTCACAACCATGGGGCTGCCACCGCCACCTCTGGTAGTCCAAATCGGGCCGCCCATGCTTCCGACACGCCAGCTGATCCGACATGTACGGACACCCACCCTCCTCGTACAATGGGTACGATTCGTTATCATAAACCCACTTCCCAGAGAAGACATCGCACCCCTCCACTCCCCTCGTCGTCCCGCCTCTCGCCTCCAAACTCAAGCTCTCCCTGCGACGCGCACTGCCAGAGCTCCGAGTCGAAGCACTGCACGCCCTCGACCAGTCTGAATCGTCTAAAAACGAACAAAACCCATCGGCGGGTTCAGTTTTAAGAACCCGTTAGAGCAGTGATCGGAAGAAGAAGAGAAGAAATGGGTGTTGTGGGCTTACTCAAGACCGACGGGTTCTTGGCAAGGCGGGTTGTTGTGGCGTTGGCGACCAAAAAGGTGGGGAAGGCAGGCTGGAAGGAAATGGAACGGCCGCTTCTGGTGGATGGCTGGATTTTGGCGGGGCCATCGTTGTAGAGGAAGGAGGAGAGCACAAGGATGGAGGAGAGGGCGGCGAAGATGGACAGGTTGGCCTTGGTCTTCCTGCTCCATCTAATTCTATGCATTTCTGAAGAATAGAGAGGAAGAAGGAGAAAAATGAGAAGGAGAATAAGAGGAAAGAGCAAGCAGACGTCGGTTTTGACGTTTTGTTCTCCAGTCCCGCGTATTTTATTCAAGATTTTATTCATCTTAGGTCCATCACAATAAAATATATTGTTGAAAAAATCACTGGTATCAAAAAGTACACGACCAAGGTTTTAAAATTAACACCATGTTTCTAAAGTTTCTATAATTATTTGAATCTTTAACCTTCTTGATTATTACAATCATTATATCCTTACTTATCTATGTGAAAAAATTATTTAATGTTATCTAAGTACGACCGAAGTTAAGCTGGAACTGATGGGTCTTAGATCCCATAAGATTTTTTGAAGGAAAAAAAAATGAGTATTAGAATTTTATAAAATTAATCCACACAATACTCTAGACATTCACAATCAGAGTCCTAGTCGTTGTTGTGAGTCGCAACTACTACTCTTTCTTGGCTTCTCAATGCTCGACGGCGACCTTCTTCTCCACTAAGCCACAAACCACTCTCGACTCCTTCAAGCTTCAGTCCTCCTCCGACATGGTAGTGCAGTAGAGTTATGCCTCCAATTAGGGGTGACTGGTGAGCATCTAAATCATCTAAACCAATGAATCGAACTGAATCGAATCATTTTTAGTGGTTTGGTTCAGTTTTTTAAATTTAGTGGTCTGATTCAGTTTGAAATATCTCCATGGTTCGGTTTGTGGTTTTAAGGATGGTTTAATCAAACCAAACCGAACCCAATATAATATACTAATATAGATTATTTATGTAAATATATATATTAGTTATTAAATATTTAAAATATATAAATATATATAGGTAGCCATTTAAGACTGAAACGAGTGAACGACGCCCTTAATCCCTTATTTCTTCCCCATTTGTGAGTTGGGGCCGCCGCCTGTTGAGTGCTGCCTGACCAGCTTCGCCGTTTTGCTCCACCAAACCCTTCCATTCCCTTCCCCATTTCCTACCGCCGCTGCCTCCTCCTCCTCCTCCCGTCTCCATGGGGAGAGTAATACGCGCCTAGAGGAAGGGAGCAGGGTCAGTCTTCCGCTCCCATACCCACCACCGCAAGGGCGCCGCTCGCTTCCGGAGCCTCGACTTCGGCGAGCGTAACAGGTACCTGAAGGGCATCATCACCGAGATCGTCCACGACCCCGGCCGCGGCGCTCCGCTCGCCCGCATCACTTTCCGCCACCCTTTCCGGTACAAGCACCAGAAAGAGCTCTTCGTTGCCGCTGAAGGCATGTTCACTGGCCAGTTCGTCTATTGCGTGAAGAAGGCCAACCTCATGGTTGGCAACGTGCTCCCCCTCAGGTCCATCTAGACATGGAAAACGGGCCGGGCCGGCCCAGGCCCGCCC
>JAMKQA010001855.1:0-64700 GCA_024699735.1 Posidonia australis | reverse complement strand
TCCTGACGGCTATTCCTACTTACTTCATGTCTGTTTTGCATATGCCAAAGCAAATCCAAAAAGATATTGATAAGCTCAGGTTTCACTTCCTTTGGAAGTCAGACCCTGCTGCTGGGCATGGCTCTCACCTTGTGTGTCAATGTGCAATCTCTAGAGCACAAAAACATAATGGTTGGGGAATTCTTAATCTTCGAAACTTCAACCTTGCCCTAAAATCAAAATTGGTTTGGCAATTGCTTAATAGGGACTCTCAGGCTATTTGGACTGAGCTCATTAAGGTTAGACATATGAAACTTGGGATAGGGGCCCTCCTAAACTCCTCCTCCCACTGCTCTTCTCTGTGGAGTATCCTGAAAACCACCTTTCTCATTGTCAATTGCTTCTCCTCCTGCTAATTGGGTGATGGGAAGGAGACTCTGTTCTGGAAACAAAATTGGTGGGAGGGACATAAATTAAAATATTTGTTTCCTTTACTCTTTTCTATTTGCAGAAGGAAAAAAGCTTCAGTTTTTAAAGTGCTCCAAGTCTTCAATACAGATATTAGCCAATTATTTCCCCACCACTCCATCAATGCAGGAGACATGGGTGCTTTACAAACACAACTTGATTCTCTTTCTGATATTCTGCATTCTATTTCTTTGGAGGCAAACAGCGACTACCTTAGTTGGTCCCCCTCCAGCTCTTCTTCTTTCTCTGTGAAATTCTGCTGCTCCATTCTGAATGATGGTGGGATTCGATCTGCTTTTTTTAAGCAGATCTGGAAAACTTCTGCCCCTCTTAAAATAAGGATTTTTTTTATGACTTGTATTGCATAATAAAAATTTGACTAAGGAAAATCTCCTTAAGAGAGGATGGAATGGTTCTTCTATTTGTATTTTTTGCAATTTCAATTTGGAATCTAACAAACATCTTTTCATGTTTTGTGATTTCGTTTCTAAGATATGGAAATTCTTTCTTTCTCAAAGGCTTTATCCTGGATTTGATTGCCTGAGAGATCTTTATGCCCATAAACCTGGTCTTAATTTCCCCTTGTCAAACTTCAACTGGTTCCTCCTCATTCAGGCCATTCTTTGTGTTACCTGGAAAGAGAGGAATGCCAAGATTTTTCGGAACATTTCTAAACCAGTGTTTATTTCTATCTCTGATATTATTAGACTAATGGAGTTCTGGTTAGAATCTCTTCTTCCAGGTATTGACAAGGAGGACTTGAGGAGCTCCGTTGCCTCCATGAAGGCCGCTTGGACAGAAACCTTCCCTGCCTCTGCTGATGCTCCTCCCTCCGTCGACTCCAATATCCCGTTTGTGGTTGCTGCCCCGTCTGATGATATTCTGCAGCAGTAGACTCGTCCTTTGCTTTTTCTTCTTTTTTTCCGCTTTTACATTGCCATTCTTGGCGTTTGTAATATTGGCATGGACATTGCCTAAATTTTGTTACTTCTTTTTGATCCCGACTTACGCCGTGGACTAATATATAACACTAATACTTACTATGGCAAAAAAAAAACATATATATATAAGGTAGGATATAAATGGATATTCAATTACCCTATTACACTAACCAATACAATATATTCTAATAAGCCTAACAATATAGATTTGCCATATTGCGAAGTTACATACCAATTCCTTTTGAGACACAAGTTAAAATAGTATTGTCATGTTTTTTGTTACACAATTTCATTCGTAGAGAAGATAAAATTAATTTACTTGAAGATTTTGAAAATGAGTTAGAGGAACTGAAGAGGATAATAAAGATTAATTTTTAAACAAAGTACAAACTTCTAAGGAAGATAATGATTATAATGACACTGAAAAAATATACAGAGGTGTGGGATTATCTCAAAAAAAGAAAAAAAAAGATTGCTAACCAGATACGAATTAATATTGCTAATTTTATGTGGTTTCATTGATTATATAACTTCATTAGTTCTACTATCATTGTAAGATTGAAGATATTTATATTTATTTAGACAAATTAAAACTACTTTTCTTCTATTTCCATTGGAAACACAAACACATAGCTTTTGTTTTGTGTTTGTTTCCAATAACACGTACAAACACAAACCAAATGAAAAATAGATTCTGTTAATTTCTATTTCCTTCGGTTTTTCTTTGACTAACATTTTCTATTTTCTTTTGTTTCCAAGGCATAAATCCTAAAGTTCCTAAATGCAACAATATACAGTATCATGTGTCATTAGGGTTTTTGGTGTAAAATTATACTATACTATACTATACTGTAATTACATAAATTTGGTTTCTAGGAACAGTTAAGACAACTTTGAGAGTAGTTCTCATCATGACAGCAATCAAACTTAATATTGTTAGAGTTACTTATTATTGAGTCTTAGTGGGTTAATAGATCCTTGTATTATATGAATCTTATTTTCTAATATCCCAATATGTATATGTAATCCCTTCTTTCCCTTAGTATATACACTTATTCTCTTCAATAACATGGTACCAAACCCTTGTTAAAAAACCCTAGCCACCATGTGAGACCACTAGCCACCTTCTCAAACGAAACCCAGGTTGCCATCGCCATCTAGTCACCCACCAACGATGCTAGATCAGGCCTTTTCCACCACCCAACAGCTCTCTCGCCACCACCTGTTCCATATAAGGCTTGTTCAGGCCCTACATATCTCCCCTCCACCACCGGATGACCTGATCCGTCAGCTCCAACATCTCCGTTGTGGTTTCCGAGGGTTTTTGCAACCACCTTCGGTTACCCAAGTACATGTTGCTACTAATAAGTTGTAATCTTTCTTTTCTCTAGCGCACTAAGTATACGTCATAAGTTTTAGTATTTCCTTAAAGTTTTTGCATCTCCTCCGTACTGACATCCATTACCTCCAAATTGGTGTATTTTTGTGACAAATCAAACCTGTCCAGCACAAAGTTCATGGCATCTTCTTATGATTCCTTGCTTAAAGGCCTCATTGCTACATCTATCAAGTTAACAGGCAAGAATTATTTATTGTAGTCTCAAGTCTTTGAAACATTCCTTGGTGGTCATCAAAAAAATACGTCAGATCACCGCCTCTCTACCCGATGCCAAGGATGTGACATGAAAACTGGTTTGTGGATGTTTGTACGGTAATTTCATGGATGGTGAATAGTATGGATGAAAACATTACTTGTTCAATCATGATGTTAAAGCCTGTAAAGAAGATCTGGAATACTCTTCGTAATACCTACGGGAATGAGAAGAATATTACCAGAGTTTGTGATATATATAAACAATTATTTACACACAAACAGGTGACTGCTCAGTCTAGGAGTTTTACAATACCGTAAGGTCTCCATTAGATAAATTTGCAGATATTTCCAATATAAAAGAATACAGAGACGAATTATCAATGGCGATCTTATTAACCGGTCTACAACCATAATCTAGCTAGACAGATTCTTGGTACCGATTTAGTCCCTACTCTCTAGTTGACATTCTCCCGAGTGTCACAGGTTTCTACTGATTCTTTGGCTCCTATAATTATTTTAGATCAGGTGATAATGGTGTCATCCACAAGACAACAAAACACTCGTGGATCTCGTAGATGTGGTCATGATGTTCGCAAGTGTGACCATTGTCGACGTAACAACCACATTTTAGACAAATAATGAGACAAGTTCAGACAGCCTCCACTAACTCATCTTGTATCCTCTGAGTCTCCTGCTTCAGATTCCACCTATCCAACTGTAACGATTTCCCAAACTGAATATGACCAGTTTCTTCAAATGCAAGCCACCCCGTCTACTATGACTACATCTCATACTACTACCTTAAGTATAAATGCATTACTTGCCACCTGAAATAATGATTGGATTATAGACTCGAAAGCCTCCTCTCACATAATAGGTACTCGAGATTTGTTCATTCGTCTTTCCCAATTGTCAAACATTAGTTCTATTTCCATAGTTGATGATCGGACCTACCTAGTAGCTAGAGAATGAGCAGTTCATGCTTCTTCTCACATCACGCTCGAAAAAGTTCTTTTTTTTTCCAGATTTTTTAGTTATTACTATCTATCAATGCTATTACTAAACAATTGTGTTATTTTGTAACCTTCTATCATTTCTATTGTACCTTTCAGGATCTATAGACGAAAAGGAGAACTGATTTAGGTCGTAAGCGAGACAATGGTATATACTTGTTGGTTCGGGCTGATATTCCACAAGAACTTGCTACGGTTGCTTCCACAGTTGATTCTTCGTTCATATGACATTGTCGTTTAGGACATCCATCTCTTCATCTTCAGTAAGCCATTCTATGGGTATCGTTTGAGTTATTTGTGTATGAGTCGTGTTAATTGGGTAAACATCATCGTATTACCTACAAGCATCAATCCTTGTCAATGAGTCAAAATCCTTTTGATTGAGTTCATTATGACATTTAAGGACCTACCCGTGATTCATTTGTTTCATATATAACTACTATATTGATTTTGTGGATGATTTTTCTCGTGTATCTTGGATCTACCTCTTGTAAGATAGACAACATGTGTTCAATGTTATTTAAAATTATTATTTAGAAATTATGAATCAATTTTCTACCTCACTTAAAGTTTTCTGTATTGATAATGCATTAGAGTTTTTACAAAATGATCATTAGAATTACTACACTTTCAAGGGAATCTTGCATCAAACCTCTTATACACATACTTCTCAACAAAATGGTGTTGTTGAACGCAAATATCGTCACATTTTATATATGACTCACACCATTATAGTTGAGAAGTAGATTCCTAAGTATTTGTGGTCTGATGTAGTGCTTACTACAGTAAACCTCATTAATCGTATATCATTTGCTCCTCTTTGAAGAAAAATACCACTTAGAAGATTATGTCCTTCTCAAGAATTTTTTGCTCTTCCACCAAAGATATTTGATTGTGTTGCCTTTGTCTAGAATTACATACCTAGACTTGATAAACTTGCTCCCAGAACTCTCAAATGTATCTTTATTGGATACTCAAGAACACAAAAAGGGTATCGATGTTTTCACTACCTATACGTCGTTACATTGTTTCTACAGATGTCGCCTTTCTTAAGTCAAAATCCTACATAGATGTTGCTGATGCTGTTACTAAATCAATTCCTCTTCCTTGTACTGTCCCTATGAGTCTCACATCATATGATTAGCCTATGCAGATTGACCAACAAGCCCTAAGGTCCTTACAAGTATAATATCGCTGCCAGCGACCAATCGTGCCTCTGCTCTAATACCAACTCTGCTCTAATACTACCAACTCTGCTCTAATACTAACGTCTACAAATCCTTCTCACTCTAACATTCCTATAACCCTACCCAAAGGTAGTTGATCCACTACAGCCTATCCTCTCTCTTTGTTATTTATGACACACTTCACCCTTCCTTTCGCTATTGTATTTGTCTCTTTCTACAAAGTCTATTCCAAATCACACTACCAAAAGATCCTTCTCCTACCTCAATGGAAAACTGCTACGGGGGAAGAAATACAAGCCTTGACTTCTTGTGGTACATGGGAACTTGTGACTCGTCTTGAAGGAACAAGGATGGTCGGCTGTAGGTAGGTCTTCACAGTAAAACACAAAGTAAATGGTTCAATAGAGCGAAACAAAGCATGTTTGGTAGCATTGGATTTTACACAGACTTATGAGGTGGCCTATGAGACTATACTTTTTCTCCTATTGCACGACTCAATTCTATTCAAGTTCTACTTTCATTTGTTGTCAATCAGTCCTGATCTCTACATCAACTGGACATAAAAAATGTCTTTCTCTATGCTGAGCAAGTTTACATGGAACAACTTTCTAGGTTTGTTGCTTAAGGGAAAAACTATGTTTGTCTACTTATAAAAGTGATATATGGACTCAAACAAAGCCTAAGAGCGTGGTTTCAAAAGTTTAACCAAATAATGATGGATAATGGTTTTAGACAATGAGCAGTTAATTACTTTGTGTTCATTAAGTCAAGTGTTGCAAGTCATGTATTCCTAGTAGTATATGTAGATGACATTCTCTTGAGAAGCAGTGATACTACAAAAATTACAGAAACAAAGGAGTATCTATCAAAACACTTTATCACCAAAGATATGGGCAAGTCAAGATATTTTCTTAGAATTGAGTATACATACGACAAAGACAGGATTGTTCTAACTTAGAGAAAGTGTTCCTTAAATATGCTACATGAGACAGGACTTCTTAGTTGTAAGCCAGAAAAGACATCGATAGAACAAAGTCCTTCTGTTTGGGATAGTACATCGATGCTTTTTAGAAGTTGACAGGTACAGACATCTGATAGAAAAGTTAATCTATTTGACAATCACTCGTCCAAATATTTCATTTATTGTAGAACTACTAAGTCAGTTTATGTATGAGCCTAGACAGATACAGTGACAAGGAACTCTAAGTGTACTTACCTACATCAAGAACTTACCTGGAAAGGGTTGGATTTACAACAAACGTAAACATATACAGATTAAAGCCTATTCAAATTCTAACTATACAGGTGATCAACGAGACAAGAAATTAACATCAAGCTATTGCACTTAAGTAGATGATAACTTGGTCACCTAAAAAAGTAAGAAACGAAATATTGTTTCACGATCTGATGCAAAAGCAGAATATAAAGCCATGACCCAGACATGACTACGTTCTTTACTGACGGAGTTTAGAGTTCAAGTTTGTCTTCCAATGACTATGCACTGAGATAAGCAAATAGTGATATTCATTGCAAACAATCCAACCTTTCATGATTGATCCAAACATATAAAGGTGGATTGTCATTACATCAAAAACATGATGCTATCCGATTATATAAATACTCCTTACATTCAATCTTCCAAACAGCTAGGAGATGTATTCACTAAGGGAGTCAGTGTTGGGATTTGTTATTACTTATGTAGCAAAGTGGACATGTTAGATATATTTACTCTAGCTTAAGGGAGAGTTTTAGAGTAACTTATTATTGAGTCTTAGTGAGTTAATGAATCCTTATGTTATATGGATCATATTATCAAATATCCTACTATATAAATGTAACCCCTTTGTTCCCTTAGTATATACACTTATTTTCCTTAATAACAAATACAAATATAGACAAGTAATAGATTGAAGTTAAAATTTTTGATAAATAGATTGTCTTATTTAGATTATTGGGCTTTCTTCTTGAAGACAACAATTCAAGAATCTTGAAATACAAGGTTTCAAACAAAAATAGAAAATGTATAAAACATTGAATTAAGCTAACACAAGGTATTTGAAAATTAAGATTAGAAAATTTTAAAAAATGATTAGAAGGTCATCCACATTTTTTATTTGTTACAAAGAAAATAAAATAAAATTTAGAATACAAAAAATAATGGTCTACAACCTATTCTAATTTTTAGAAAAAATGGAATTTATTCACCACTAATTAAAGGAATAAGTTGCAAAAGGTTGAAATTTTAAAAAAGGGACCTTCAAATGAAATGCTTATGATAATCAGATTACCATGAAATTTTACAATATGATAATTCAACCTATATGTTTACAAATAATAAAAAATAAATAGAATACCTACATGCTACAGCCATGCAGGCTGAGCACTCTTTCGGCTGTGATGCCATGGCTTCGCCACATTGGGCTCCAAAACCAACGACCCAATGTGTTTGTTGCATGATATGGCTGTGGCTACTATAATTTTTACTTTTTAATTTTAGCAGAGGTGCATCTGATTCTTGGTTAACCCCATGTGGATTTGTCATTCTTGTTCCTTCTTCAGTTTCTACATATTCATTTTTGTTAAAATATGGATATCTAATTCAAAATCAATTACCTGAGTGAAAAGATCCATATATATATATATATAACTACAAGTCCTGTCCCCACTTTTTTCAATGTGAGATTATTCCGACAATTTTCTAGAGACTAGTCAAGATATTAGACTTTTATCAGGATATTACATATTATCTTTGGAAATCATAAGAAAATGTAGCCCTTTAATGTCTAGTTATACTTCATAGAAAACCATGAATTCATTTTGGACTAGACACAAGCAACAAACATGTAGCTTCCAACAGCCCTGTAAACTCCCAAAATCAGTAAGAACATTAACTTCCCACGAGTATTCCAAGTAGAAACTATTAAGGTCTAGTTCTTTTAATCTCTTTTACATAAAAACTTAAGGCCAAGGATAGGTATAGATGAGGTTGATGAGCATGTGAAAATCACCTAATTTTAATACGGAACAATAACAAGAAGCAAGAAGAAGCTATGAACTGTTCAAAGTACAATTTTTAAATGATACCGAAAAGATTTTACTAGACAGAGAGAAGGAAAACAATGGTTACCTGTGCTTTCTGTGAAGGTGTTACACGGCAACAGATTGCTGTCTTCGAGAGAATCGCTAAATCAGTGAATGCCAGCCTATGATGTTTCAATGCAATTTCGAGGGCCCAACCATCCACAACAAAGGCAACTTCCTGTTCAAAGGTTGAAAATAAATCAGCATTTTCTTCTACCTGGTTAGGAAACATTGCAATATGAAAACAGTGAAACACAGACATATAAAGAAGACAAAAACTAATTTTCCAGGATCCCAAAAATCAGTGGATATTGACAATATACATTGGAAATCCAAAAGATAGACAGGGTCATCATGTACCCAAGAGTTCTCAGTTCTGTAAGCAATGAGGCAAAAGAAGACATGGAGAAATGGGAATACTAGGATGGCGATGTGGTTGATCATGGAAATAACACATCATATGAGCACAGTGATGATGAAGGTTAGCCATTGATTGATAAGGGATATCAGCTCCTTGAAGGCAGTCCATTTTGGTGAAGACAATCTTGTGAGTAGGTTTTCCAGTCAATCACTAGCCCTTGTTTGGATTGGGCACAGCTTTCTCAGAATAGGATAATTTGTGTAAAATAGACTAGAATTAAGTATTATTGTTTAGGTTGAAAAATGGTAAATCAAGCGCTCCTAAGTAATAACACCCATGGTTTCAAACATCGATTTCGTGTTGGATTTCGGTCTGACAAAAATAAGAAACGTGTCGAACTTCGGTGGAAATGTCAGTAGAAACACAGTAAATTTTCGAAAGTTCATAGAATTGATCAAAAAACTTCGAATTTTACTTTAAAACTCTAGAATAAGTTAAAGTAGACAATAATTTACATTTAAGACTACTTAGATCAACTTTCTAAACATGTATCATATTGAAATACGTTATATGAACTTAATACAAATATTTTGAAGCAAAAATAATACGTAAAAATGCTTAATAAATGTTTAAAAACAAAAGTACTTATAAAAGTTATCTCATATATGCTTAATACCAGAAAGAATGTCTTAATTCATCAATATTATCTTATTATTCAGCTATGTTGTGGTCACGATGAATTTGCTGTCGAATTTGAGACTCCCTCTATAATACATAGTTGTTCCAAGACATATAACTACAATATGTTTGATATTCCATAATATAATTGTGATAATCTAATATTGACAGTCGAATCAGCAACACTATTAGTAAATATTGTACAATAAATACTTGTTCAGGCTACTGGAGAAAGTACCATTGACTTGCTCTTATTCTGTTTGTGGTTCATATCCCATTCGCTTTGTTGACTTGGAATATAGGAAGATAAAGTTCTCGTCCATCCACTTTCAAAAGTAGAATCTGATTACCTATAAGAACGATCTTCATAAGAACTGTAGTCATAAAGGTCTGTAGGATTATGAATATTCATAAAATCAAGTGACTCTAATAAACATTTCCTAGTATAACTATTCCAAGAATCTGAATCCTTTGTTGTGTCTTCATGAGGTTTTTTTTTATAATAATACGATAAAAGATCAGGTCTTAATAGTTGTCGGACTCCATAATATTCTTCTTGCGTGGCATATGTGAATTCATCTTCTCCTGTGAATGAGATAAGTGACCTTTGACTTTCTTCTCATAGATCTTCAGTTCCAAGAACTATATATCCACTGTCACTGTCTTCATCATCATCTGATGATTGTGAGGAATCATTTGTATCACTATCATTACGTATGTCTGGAGTTTCACTACGAGAATGCTCAGATAAACTAATGTATTCTTCAACATCAATGCCTATTTCAGTAGTAATTCTTGAGTTTGGTTTATCTTGTTCTTCATCTAGTACTGGTTATCATTTTCTTGCAACTACTCAAGTATAGGATTCTCATCTTCATCCTTATTGTATATATACGCCAAATCAATTGAATCAAAGTGATCCTTATCTTCTCCTTCTCTAATAAGTTTCATTCTCAACCTCATATTATAGTGCACAAACACAAGATCTTTTAATCATTGAGTTCCCAATCCGTTTCTTCTTTTAATATGGATAAAATTAAATGTACTCTAATTTCTGTCACAACCTAAAGTTGAGACAATTTGAGTTAAAATCTTTATTACCATTTTTCTCAAATTTGAAGCATTTATTCCATTTAGCATCCACCATTTACTTGAAATATTATATTAGATTATTAGTATATTACCCATATTATGATGTAAATATGTAATATTATGATGAAAATAAAATAAATAATATACAAATCCTTACTTGAAGTCATCGAAGCATGACCACGAATCGTTTGAATATCACCAAATCCGAATATTTGATTCCTAAAGTATTTAATTTCATTCAACACTTCTATTTAAATATCCACATTTGACTCCAATTTCTTTATCATCATTCTTATAGAAGATGGTAAATCAGTACAATTTTCGAGATCATGATCGTATTAGAACTACGAGTTCAAATAGTAAGCTACATTGATAAAGAAAAGTAATTAAGCAACCAACTATAATGTAAATATAATTATGAGTTATGATTAATATGAATCTACATATCAGACTACTTACCAACTTCATGCAAAAGGTGAAGAAGTATGTTGAACCATTTTTCTTCGATAATCTTCAAATACTCCTTTAAACTTCTGTATGCTATATATTTTATAACATCTTTCATCAACTTCATTGCCTCATATAAGAAACCCATTGTAGGTTTTTTATAACCATCCACCAAACGAAGGACCTTTGAAACCGACTTTATTATGCTCACTACCTTTCAAACATCTTCCTAAAAAAACTGATTATCAATTATAAAGTTTATTTTCCTACCAATTGGAGTATCACTCTCATGATATTTATACTAAATTTGTGAATTAAATATATACTTTAGTCCATTCCTTTTATCAATCATTGATTAGAGAGTAATGTAATTTGTTATAAATCGAGTAACTCCACGCCGAATCAAGTCACCACTACAATATTCGAGTGACCTCATAAAGGCTAATAGGTAGGAGTGGTTGTAAATAAAATTTTTTACAACATTTGCTTCTCTAACAGTCTTTTTCACCAACTTTGTCCTACCAAAGTCCTTAAGTATCAAATCAATACAATAAGCAACATATGGTGTCCAATAGATAAAATACTTGAATATGATTTTTTCACCTACTTTTTTGAAATTACTGTCATTATCGGTAACAAGCTGAGCCACATTTGACAGTCTCACTTGCTTAACGACTTCTATTATTTGCTTATAGAGATATCTAAGATCTCTGATAACATTAAAAGCATCAATGAACTTTAAAAAAATTGTACGACCATTACAGTAGACCATGAAGTTGATAATCTGTTTCCTGATAGTGCTTCTCTAACCGTCACACATAATAATGATCCCATAAGTTGACCATTGTTATTTCAAGTTGTCAATGTAACTTTCTAATTCTTCCTTTTCTGATTTAAGATGCTTATTCATTATATCATAATCAGTTGGTGCTTTTACTCTCATACCTTCTCTGATCGCTACATCAAACATATGTTGTAGATATCGTCCCTTTGTAGTATTTACTGAAATAACATTGGAAAACATAGATTAGGCCACAATTTGATCAACTTTCTCTCTGACATTTCCAAACATGTCTTTAATAGTCTTTTGCTTCGATTTTTCAGTTCTATATGTTGCTAAATCTAGACTGTCGTATCTTTGACTGTATGTTTTAAACATTCCTACTATGTCTTTATCCTTATCTTTCTGTACACTACCACTGCCACTTCCATTTCCCCTAACACTTCCAAAACGATGAAATCTTTGAATTTGTTCTTTATATCATTCTTCATTTATTGACTCCATTACAGCTCTCCTATACATATCTCTCTCATTTTGAATTTGACAATTTAGAAGATGCACTGTAACTTCTGAATCTGGTACAGCAATGGGCTCATGTTCTTCTTTATCAAATAGAATCTTCTTAAATTTTTCATCTCTTTTTATCCTATCACTTTTATTAGATTTTGTGTCCTTTAGTAACTCTCTCCGTTGACCACGAATGACTGTTGAGCATGACTTGCACCTACTAACATTGTTGTATCCACTAATAAAATATTGCTTCAATCTTGTACTACCCCCCACTCATTATTTTTTTCCCATAGTATTTGCATTTTATTTTCTATCTATCTGTGTTGACAACATATCCATGCAACCATCCTAGATCAGATCTAGCAAATCTCTCCTCATTACGACTTCCATTATATTGAGATCCATCAGAACTTGACATTATAAAGACTGAAAACAAAAACTTAAATGAGTTTGATTATATGAAAAAAAAATTCTCATACATTTAAAATATGTTTCCGTATTTTTTTAAATTTCTTTGATTTTTACAATTTTTTGAGATATTTATTGAATAAGTTGTACATTTAATATTATTTCTGATTTTTACCTTTATTAGGTTAGATTTACTGATTTCTGTTTTTTATTTACCTTTATTAGGTTAAAATATGATTTTCTGATTATTATTTTTTTACCTTTATTTATCAATTTACTGATTTTCAAGTTAACATTAAAATATAAAAAAATGAAAAAATAAAAATATTATATACAAAAACCTACGATCCATGTATTTTTATGGTAGATCTAAAAAACTAAAGCGAAAACAAAAAAAAGCTCCCTATTTGCTGTAAAATCAAATAAATAAGCAAAATCCTTGAAAAACCCTTGAAGAAACCATAAAAAACGTTAAAGATGAGTAGAGATCTATTTACCCATAAAAAATCCACGAAGAACCCTTGGAAATCCTTGAAAAAAGGGAGGAAAGATGAAAATAAAGCAGCTGGCCATACCTTAAGACCATCCTTGAAGATCCTTAAAGAATCCTTCAAAAAAGCCTTGAACAATGTTTGAAGAGAAGAAACAACAGCTGATTCCATCATAAAACAAGAATAATAACGGGAGAAGAAAAGAGATAAGCAGTAAAGTGAAATAAACCCGTGTCGACACCAATTATTGGACGTGACAGACGACACATGTTGGCACAGTTTAGAAAACTTGACGTGTTGGACGACACGACCAACACAAGTCGACTCAACACCAACACGGACCCGAAATACGGTAAACCTAGACATACTCCATATTATCATGTCCCTACTTTCAGATTCCGACACATGTCAGCGAAATGTCGCCAACACGGACCGATGTTTGGAACCATGATAACACCAAAGATCTCAATTACATTTGCTGGAATAGACTCATCTAGATTTATTCAATTTTTTTGCTCAAATAGCTATTCACAAATTAGTTGGGGTAGAATCGAATAGTTATCCTCCTTAATGTGTTTATTCTTGTGCAAACTTTACAACAAAACAAGAATAACACTTCTTTTGAGATAAAGCGTGGGTTGAATTCCATATTATTCCAACAGTAAAAGAAACAACCAAAAAAATCAGATAAGAAATTTGATCAGTGAAAGATACAACCAAAAACTAGAAGTAAGAACAAAAAAAGGTCAAAATCAACTTCACTTCCATAAGAAATTTTTCCCCAATGAATTGCATGCATCCAGATCTGTGCTTCAATATCCTCCTTGGTAAATTTGTTCTTGAAAATTAGGAGTTTCTAGAAACCAAAAACCAGAAAAATGAGTGAAGCACAACCAGGAGCCAACCTTGAACCATATCCTTCTTCTGCCTCTGAGCTGTCCTCAATAAATCATGAACCTTGGAGAATCGTACGAGGAAGTAGAATCCAAAGAAACAATAGAAAAATCCTAATGCAGCTGGGACTCTAACTTGCACAAGGACAAGCAAAGAACAACTACAATTTTGCAAAAAACACAATAGTTCTTCTGTTGGATTTTATCCAAAACCAAACAGGGGCTAAGAAGACATTATTGGGGGGGATCCGAGATTAATGTCAAGATAGTAGCAAATAGCAATAGATGTAACTGGGTGGGAGGTTGTTGATAAGGATGGTGATCAGTGATTGTTGTTGAATGTGGTGAAGTTCATGGAGGTTGATCATAAGGTTGACATGCTATCATCAGGGTAAGGACTTTTTTCTAGGTGGGAGGCAACAAGAGCGGCTTCAAAATTAAAACCAAACCTGCATCCAGTTGACCAGATTTTCCAAACCTAATATTTTTTGACATTTGAGAAAAGTAAGGGGTTCATATGTAAATTATTTGTGATAGTAGAAAGATTTAATTAGTGAATAAAAGACAGATAAAGAACTTGTGAAACAAGCAAAAAAGAAAGTGCAGCTTACAGTGAGTTCACGACTCATGTGTCAGTGCTCTGCACACATGCTTGTCATTATCATTAGTCCTTACTATGTTTATAACACCTTTTTTTTTTAGTGGTAGGCAAAAAATTTTATTTAAATCAATTAGAGGATACAAGAGAAAGGCTCGTCAAGGAAATAAACCAAAGGAAGGAAAACAACAAACAAGGAACACAATTGAAACCAACCAAAGGCCCTGAAGCCAATCTAGAATAAACATTTCAGAATCCTCTAAGGCACCCATAGATGGACACCATTCCAAAACAAAAGACATAATCCTATCTTGAGTCTCCTAAATGGCAATCCTCTTTCCCCAAGAGATTCAATGGTTCCTCTCCAAGAAAGAGAAAAGAGGAGAAAGTTGTTATTGCTAACCTAATCTCTCTTAAATAGAGATTGGGTAAATCAGTACATGAATGGATATCCAAATATCCATATAACACAATATCACATAACACTTCCTTTCAACACTCTCCCTCAAGCTAAAGCATGTATATCAAACATATCCAATTTGTTACAAAGATCATCACAAGCTTTGAACCCAAAGGCCTTAGTGAATAAATATGAAAGGAGTGAAAATCTTCTTGCTCATGATTGCTTTCTTGATGAAATGGTAATCAACTTCGTTATACTTGGTTCTTTTATAAAAAACAAAATTACTAGCAATATAGATAGCATCTTGGTTGTTGAAGTGCATAGACAAGAGTTTGAGTATGCAAAACCTAACTCTATCATAAGATTTTTTAACCACACCATCTCACAAGTAGTATGTGTTATGGCTCTACACTCTGCTTTTATATTAAATCTTGCAACTATAGTTTGTTTCTTGTTCCTCCAAATGACCAAATTTCCACCCACATATGTACAATATCTTAATGTAAATTTTTGATCATCATGAGAACCAACATAATCAACATTAAAATAGGCTTTAATATTACGGTGACCATGTCTTTCAAACATTAAGCCTTTTCCAGGAGAATTCTTGATATACTTCAAAATCCTAAAACCAACTTCCCAATGGATGAAACATAGTTTGTCTATGAGCTGACTAACTACACGCACGACAAAAGAAATATCTGGTATAGTCACTGTAAGATATATCAATTTTCCAACCAAACATCTATATTTTGCGTTATCCTCCGTAAGCTCACTATCACCATTCTAGAAATTAGAATCCAAATCCATTAGTGTGTTGACAGGTTTAGCACCAAGTAAGCCTACTTCTTCAAGCAAATCGAGTGCATACTTTTTCTGAGATAAAAAAAAAATGCCATGTTTGTTGTGTGCAATCTCAATTCTTAGAAAATATCTAGGATGTCCAATGTCCTTAGTGACAAAATATTGCTTCAGATATTCTCTTGTATACTCAACTCCCTCATTATCATTACCAAAGGCAAGTATATCATTGACATAAACAATCAAAATAACAATACCTAAGGTGTGTGACAAACATAGAATGCTTTAATTGATACCTACAAAACCTAACCTTACCACTGACTTGACTAAACTTCTCAAACCTGACTCTAGGGATTTGCTTCAATCCATAATTCCATATATTATCTTTTTTAGTTTACAAATAATTCTCTACTTTTCCACTTGAGCAATATGCCCAGGTAGTTACTTCATATAGATTGTTTCATATAGACCACCATACAAGAAGACATTTTTTACATACAATTGATACATCAACCAGTTTAAATTCATAGCCAAGGAAAACAAAATTCTGACAGAATTCAATCGAGCAATAGGTAAAAAAGTTTTAAGATAATCAATCCTATATATCTGAATAAAACCCTTTACTATCAATCTAGCCTTCTATCAATCAATCGTCCCATATGACTTGAATTTATGAGTAAAGACCCATCGACATGAGCAAAATCAAGGTGAGCCTAAGGAAGGAAAGAAAAGGTAGTCAAAGGACACCGTCTAACCTACCGAGATCCCTTTGATGCCATAGTAAGTAGTCGTAAAGGTGGAGACTAGGTTTCCAGGTGTAAGAGAGAGTTAATGCATACCTAGATCATTGTATGGATGAGTATTTATAGCTTACCAGGGACAGGTAAGCTTCACAGGCTGAACTCGATTTAGTGGGGCTAGGATTAGACCAACTGTTGTGATCCGACCAACCAAGTTGCCGAGTAGGGTGATCAATAGGCCCAATGGGCATGATTGGGGTTTTGTATCATTACCCATCCACTCAATGAGACATTTTTCAAAATGCTCTACAATAGGATTCCAATCAGACCTCCTAGGATTCCAATCAGACCTCCTAACCCAAGCACCAAAGAACAAGAGACCTAAATATCGAATCAGAAAATTTTCTACATGACAACCAACCAAGTAAATGTTTATATCACTTGTTATCAAAAGGACCACTTTAAATATAATTCCTTCAATCTACTTTTACAACAAATAGCTCTGTCTTAAATAATTTGAAGGGAGAACATTTTCAAACCATTTCAAATAACTCCTTTGGTGAATTTAGAATTAAGAATATAGACAGCCTTAGCCCCGAAACATATAGAATTGGGAATGAGGAGGCCCCTTAAATATAAAAGGGGTGAATTCAAAGGAAAAATTAGAAGTGAGGGGTTTATTACTATATCAAAACAAGCTTTGTTATTTTTGAATCGCATCATCCGTTGTAATTCATTGGTATGGTAGAAAAATATAAGCTACTAGTTTGTTGATCTTTTCTCAATAATTGCAATGCATCAAACATGAATAACCCTTAGTGGGCAAGTTTACACAATTCTGATTTCATTAGTCCATTAGAATATTTATTTGCCTTAACTGAAAAAAGGAAATTCTTTATTTATTGGGATTTGCATTTTTGCTAAAAAACTCCAAACCTTTGGTTCCGATGTAGAGATCCTCATTGTCAGAAGGACCCTTTCTAAACTTCTAAGGACTTCATCTTCAGTTTTCCCAGTAATCATCAGAAGTTGTCCTTTTGGCTCTGCACAGAAAAGCCCAGGCAATGTCAGAAACACTAGTAATGAATATTAACCTAAGGGGCAGTCTGTTACATGTATTAGGGGATATCCAAGGAATAATAACTTGGATGTATTCTATATCTGAGATACCATACAAGCATTCATAAGATTTCTAAAGCAAACTACTAAAAGTGCATGACCAATGTCGACAACTTATACGATAATGTTCAACAGCAAGAATGTTTAGAAACAACAAAGGAATATACTACCTCAAATATGTATAACACAGGAAGTCAGTGGGTAAGTAGAAATTTTTGTTACAATGCAACTCAAAATGGATTTCTTTCATAAGAATTCTGGATTGATGTCCCAAGACCATGAGGAAAAGATGTTGGGTGGTGATTCCTCATGCTGAGTGGTGGTGTGGGTGGTTGAAGTGGAATCATCTTATCTTCCATAATGAGGTCTCTTTGTGGAAGAGATAGGCACTCTATCATACAATGGGTGCCTAAAGCAACAAATCAAACTTCAACGCATGTCGGCAAAATATCACCGACAAATGTCGGTTTGCTAAATTAGGGAAATGAAGTCATATGGTACATCGAAAATACTAAATTTCAGAGGATATGTCAGTGTATATCAATGATGTTGGTGAGTATCAGTGGACTCTGAATGTTTTTTACACTATGTTGGTTTCATGTTTTTTACATACCTTGCCCAGAAACCAACATGCATGACACACGGTCCAACGGTCGTGCTGTCTTCTCCTGCACGGTCCTGCACAGTCCTATGCCCTCCTTTCTTACATCGTCCCACACCCTGCACCGTCCCACGCCCACCTCTCTTGCATCATCTCTTCTCTCCTCTCCTCCTCCAAGATTCCCACCATCTCCAGGTTCTCCTGCCATCCCACTCCTTTCACTTTTCTTTCCTTTTTTTTGTAAACACCCTTCGCCTTTCTTTCTTTTTTAATAAATGCCCTTTACCTTCTTTTCGGGTTCTCCTATGTGCTTTTTTGTAAACACCCTTTGCCTTTTGCACTTTTGCAATTTGATTCATTTATTTAATTTTATTATCTTTAATTAATATTAATCTCATGCTAAGAGTGTATGCCTGTAATTTATACCACTTTAGTATTGTTATACCATTTCATATTATGCCACAAAATTGTATTGGTCAAAGCAACTCTCAATTAAGCCTCATTTATTTTTTAAGTTCACATATAGATCTAAGGTTTTTTTTCAAGTTTATTTTATTAATTTGAATCTTGATGTTAATACCTTGATATATAATTATATAAATTGTTTATATAATATATAGATCTAACCTAATAATCATGTTTTTGCGTAGATCTAAGGTTTTTATATAGATATATGGAATTCTCATATTTATTTCATAATTAATTAAAAAATCAGGATTAACCTAATAATATTTCAATTTATTACATAGATGATAGATCTAACCTAATAATACCTAACTTTTCTGAGTACTCTTGTTTTTAAGCATTTATTAAGTATTTTTATATATTATTTATACTTTAAGATATTTGTATTAGATCCATCTACTATATTTTAATGTGATATATATTGAGAAAATTGATCTAAGTAGTCTAAGATGTAGATTATTGCTTACTTTAATTTATCCTAGAGTTTCAAATCAAAATTTAAAATTTTTTGACCATTTCCATGGATTTCCGTAAATTTACAGTGTTTCCACCAACATTTCCACAGATGTCCGACACATTTTCTATTTTTATAAAACCGAAGTCCAACACGAAACCGACTTTTAACTCTATAACCTAAAGTGGGTACAGAAGAGGATTTGGAAAGTGTGATTAGCTTAATAGAGTGCCACGACTTGGGATCTTTTCATATTTTCCTTGTTCTATTTGGTGTTTCTTTTTCTTTTCTCAGATTGCTTAGGTGTTATAATCTTGGTATACATAGGTTGTGTTTTATAATGAATAACGCCCAGATCCTGTTAAGAATCATTTTTTAGTCAGAAACATTTTCAAACAACAAATCAAGCCAACTTAACCTCATGAGTTGTCCCAGCTTATGCCATACATATTTGGCAGAAGTCAGTTTTTCTTTCAGAAGTTGGGGTAGGTGAGGCCATAAGCTAGATTCTATGGAAAAGCCATAAATATTACCAAGCACAACCTTAGTTTTTTTCAATAAAATTCTTCACTTCCACCATTCACAAAAAAAAAAAATCCTAGATAGAATGTATAAGAGTCATTTAGACATTTTTAAGGTGGAGTCTAAATGATACAAGCAACTAATCAAGGATAGATTAATCACTTAAAATATATTGATAATGGATTGGAGATGAAGGTGAAATGAGACTGTGAAATAGACATTTTCCCATTCTAGTTTATTTGTTTCTGTTATTCCACTTTTTCAATTCTTTAATTGAGAACTGTTTCTTGAATACCCTGAGTGGTGCTAGTAGCATTGATGGAAAAGGAGATGGTGATGAGCTGGTGTGAAGTGATGATAATGCAGATGACATTACTGTGAACATTGATGATCATTGTGATGCTATTAAGGGTTGTTGAGGCATGCTAACTGAGAACCCAGTGATTATGGTGGTGTTTGCCTTGTAGCAACTTAGCAACATTCATGTTGTGTGATCTGTAAAAACACTGATACCTCTTGAATTTCACGATTATGATCTACATAAGAAATTTTGCAACAACTTTGATTTTAATCCATTGACACTCTAAACATAGTAAGTTTAATCCAACTCATCCATGGGTTGGTTTTTTCATCATTAATCACCTAGATTCTACACCAAGTTATGATCTACATTTTTTTTCCCAGTCAAGTTTTCATTCCTATAAGCTTAGATTCTCATCTTTGGGTTAATTTAAAAGAGAGTTATCAAGAGAGACAGTTTACTTTCTGAGAAACTTTTAACATTTAATTTGCACTAGTTCTTAGTAGGCTATCATTAGTTAAAAATGAAACTTGAAACTTTCTCAGATCCATTGCATCATGAATGAAATGGTGAAACCTCTTTGTCACTATACCATGCAAACATATGAATGTACCTGGAGAAATGAAATTGCATGAAAGGGCAATTTGGATAGCAGTGTTTTGTTTATCCCCTGTCAACATCCAAAAGTTTATTCCTGCTTTTCTAAGTGTTTCAATTGTCTCAGCCACTCCATCCTGTACAAATATGATAACATATTATCATCCATAATTCAAGATCAGAGGCTTCTCTAGTATAAAAAAATTCTTGACATTATAACTTAGAAACCACTTATAGTAACTATGAAAAACCAACTTGTAGGCGGTCCTCGATGGCAGTGACACCAAGAATTTCAAGGTCGTGCTCCAATCTTTGGCAGACCTCAGCAATTTTCCACTGTAAGGGAATTAGTAGATAGCAGAAATAAGAATCTTTTGTAATTACAGACAAAGAAAAACATTTAATTACCTCCCTATCAACTAACGTGCTATTAGCCTCCTTGAACATCAAAGACCATTCCCTGTATTCTTCATCCTCTAGTTTACGATAACCTAAACATAGAGTACGAAGACCTAATTGGGCATACTGTTCCACTGCATCAGAATAAATCCTGATTGCCTGCCCTGGAGGAGTTGTAAGATTCACTCAAATATGTAAGTTCCATTATTCAAATAATAAATATACAAAGAGTTTCAGGATATAACAGAATTCCTGTAAACAAAACAACAAAAATGAGGGCAGACCCACATCATAAATAACCCATAGTTAAGAACATCTAGAAAACTAGAGTGTCAAACATAATATATAAAATGATAATTCATCTAAGAAGGTGATCAATTCAATTTTTTCCACAACTGTCACCAAGTTTATTAGGACAAATGGAAGAATACAACCAAAAGTAAAAAAGAAAAAACTATTCAAGGAAAGCAACAAAGAAAAGAAAAGGAATAACTTTAAAATTCCAACCAAAACTATGGTGATTTTACTTTAACCAAATTCTCCATCAAAACCACTTGCTAGTGGTTATACAAATGCATGCCACAGTGTTTATCACCTAAGGTTTAACCTCAATCCAGTGTTTCAGAAAAAGCAACCATGGATTGAGTTAAAACCATCGTCTTCCTGTTCCGATGCTGCACTGGATTGTGAAAGAGGAGCAATCCTCTTTATGTTAACTTCCTTTAATGGTCAACCTTCCTACAAGGCCTACCTAAGATTGAGAAAATTAGTAATCAGTGTTCACTTGACTGGTTTACTGATTACTAATTGAGATACAATCAAATTAATCGCCCTTTGAACAAATTATTCAATCCGATTCAGCAGCCAATAAGGCTGCTACAAATAAATCAGACAATTTTCCTAACAGGTGGTCTACCAACTGAGAATGATATTGGAGTTTCAAAGGAGGGCTATTCCAAGATAATCATCATTAAGGAAGTGAGGTCTCAGATTTTTTTAGTGGACAAGAAAATTTTATTGAAAAGCTAAACAAAAGGGTAAAAAAAAAGGGAAATTACACAGGATCTTATCAAGGAGATTTGACAAACCAGAAAACAACAAAACCCAATTGGAGTCCAGAGCATTCTCAAGGGAGCAACAAAAACACAGGAAAAAAAAACTAGACAAAAACATCCTAAAATGCTCAAAGAGTCACAGGCACTTCAAAACCAAGCAGCAATACTAGCATCCATATCAACCAAACAGCAATGAATGAAGCAGATCACACTATCATTGGACCAACCACAATCTTATCCATTTCATCTGCCAAATTGTGTGTTGAAGCATCTCCCATGACTCCTTGCCCGCCAATCACCTTTTACAAAACCAAATCTCCCAAAATTCAGCCATATCCATCCTCCTACCGCCATTCAATGAATGTGCAGCCAAAGAAAAGATCCCAATCAGATGCCACCAGCCCAGGCATTATTGATTCTCCCAAAGCAAGACTTAAAGACTCACAAATTTTGACTACTTCCAGGACTATATAGTGTGTCTGAAGTAGTCATAAGCCATAATATTTGCACTGAATACACTAATGCACTTGGGTAAGGCTCTATCGAAAAGGGAAGAGGTTCTTGATTCAAACATGAGTTTCTTATACCACTCAATTCAATACACATTTTCAATAAAGACAATAAATGCACACCAAAATCATAAAGATTGCAAGGAAGAATACTAAGACATTGTATGGTATGGCAACTAATTGTCGAGCCATGCAGCCAAAAGCAGCTACAGCTAGACAAACATGTTCAGTACTGTGGCTAATCATGGCTAATTTGGCCATACGACAAGAAGCCGCTTGCCATGAGGACTACAAAAATCTTATCAAGAAGATAAGACAGTCACAATGAAAAGAAAATGAAAGCAACGTTGGACTGACAGACCACTAAATCCCATGCCAAAAACCCAATCCTTCCATTTGGTCTCCCTTACCCCTATGATTCTGTTCAAGCCATTTCATCTACCAAAAAAGCAACTATCACCCTTGTTATACAAATCATCTTGAGAACCCTCTATCCAAAGCAACTAGGTGAATACCACTCCTGCCCCTCCGTGTTATGGAGGCAAACAACTTAGAAGAAAATAGGGAGAATAACCTAACGAACAACATCAGCTATTCAACTACTCTAAAAATAATAATAATGGTTTGACTTGTTGAAATTTAACAGAAGGCCTATTATCCATGGAAAATATCATAAGAAGAATGTTTGACAGAGGAAACACAGCCTCTTGTTGTTCACTAAACAAGAGCCTATTATCCGAGCATTAAAGAACATCACTTTGAAATGAAGCATTCAAAGCATTTAAGCCTCTGATTTCAGACATGGGACTGAAACAGCAATGAAGTTCAAAAATGAGGATCATGGAAAATTTTTCTTATGGTGTATACTCATCGATCCATTACTGAATCCAATTGTACTACTGATGTTACTTCAAACAACCCTGCATACTAATTTGTGAGCTTTCCCATGTTTAATAACTCCAAATCACAAAGACACCAAAGAAATAGTGGCATAATCAGTTGCTCCCATGATCTTCCAGTGCAAGTCCATGATGGGATAAAATGCAAAAGAAACAAAAGGAAAAGGTTACCTACCCCCTAAAAACCAAAGCTTGCACATGTGCAGATGCAGTATTATAGGGAATTATAAGGTTACCTACTCCTAACAGCCAAATTTTTGGCGAAAGGTGAAGGCAGCTTCTAGCCACACAACTGACATAAGAAATTACTATAACAGCATTAAAATCAAAACAAGCAAATGCACATGCATCTTATCAGCTTACCTACTGAAGCATAAGGAAGAATGGCTTCATCTGCTCCTTTAGTCAAGAGAAATATATTTCCATTTTGCAGGTCTTTTACCACCACTGACATTTTCTTCCGATCAGAAGTAAATTCTAGAATGTCCAAAATCTCATACTGGATAATGTTGCCATAAAAATTAATTTCTGCAGCATATACGGGTTGTTTCAGATTTTCTTTTGAGTAAAGCCTAGAAAAACATTCTTATCATAGTTCCCCTACCAAGGACATTCCCATTCTTGTTGATAAGAGCCATATGCAAGAGTGTCGCAGCATTAACAAGGGCTTCCTCATCCTGAGATTGTGCTTTATAAGAGGTACTTCCACTAGCACTGCCGAGTCAGAAGAAAAAGGTGAACCGATGGAGTGTCATGAAAGACGTACATAAAGAGGGAATTGAAATTACCTTTTAATAGGGACAACAGTATTGCAAATTGACATTATCTCAAGAAATTTAATCACATCCGGAACATTGCTGCCAACAGCATCAAGCAGTTTGACATCTATCTAGATAAGAAAACGAGTCAGAAAGAACAAGTTGAATGAGTCGACCTACGCTACACCAAGGGATCCCTCATTGAACTTTATTAGTCAGTTCATCCATGATTAAAGAACAAAAGGATAGAGACTTAGTGCTGATCCTTGATATAAGGATATTTTTATTGGGAATTCTTTTCTTCTTGCCTACCATTTCAACACTAGTCAACACCCTGCCATGCACATCTTTGATTACATAAATATAGTGGAAAAGAATGATGGCATTTTTTGTAAAATACTAATTAAATACTAGGATGGCATTTTTTGTCCTAAAATGTCATGTCAAACATCTTAACTTCTTGACATTTTACTCATCTTGGTGACAAGTAAAATTGATCTAATGCTAGGAATTCATTCACTCATTCCTAATAAACCTATTCCTAAAAACAAATCAACATTTTATAGTTTCATGTTGTAGAAGATACTATCTTCTCGTTAAACTCTTATGTCCGTCCAGTCGAAACATTACCAGAAAAAGAAGATGATGACAAGTACGTATGAACTGGAAACAAAAAAAAGGTACAATGTCCAGACCAAATTATATATTAGAAAACAAACCTTTCAAGGCATCTCCACTTTCATTCCCATAGTAAGTACCCCTGATACAACATCTCTTAAAAACCATCTTATTTTCTGTAAGCGTTCCAGTTTTATCAGTCAAGATGTATTCAACTTGTCCCAAATCTTCACTAATTGATGTGCTGCAAGTAACATTTTTCTGAGGTTTAATAACAATTATTTTAACAAGATTCACAAGAATATTTTTAGAAACTCCTGATTTCCATTTCATACTTTGCTGCATGTGAAGGTGTGCTGGTATCCCGATCATACATCAACTCATCCCAGTCAATAAACTTAGCATACAAGCCCTTGACAAGATCCAGAGACACCTGTATGAATCTATGAAATTCAATAACAGGATAAACAGTAAAAAAAATGCAAGGATAATTATATTATTTGAAATAATGGGTAGAATTATTCATTATGAAAAATCCATCAAAGATATGTACAAAAAATGCCAAAATGTCAAAACATTATATACCCAAAGATAACCAACTCTCTCTACCCACTGCACACCTAAATTTCCCCCAACATTCTTACTGATAAACACAACTCTCAACCAAAACAAAACTAAATCTCCAAGCCTGAGCTTCCTTCTGTTTAACCTAAATCCAAATGCCTATGCAGTCCTGTGCAGCTCCCCTTTATCAACAATAATTTCTTAGATGTGTTAGCAAATCCCCAAGGTTTTGATCCACTTTTTACAGGTCGGTGGAATCTTTATGCACAAAACCCGGATTCTAATAGTCATTTATTTGGTGCCTCCCAAGGGACGGGAATCGCTATTTTAACCCTTCTTTGGGCATTCCATCCACAAACACAAAGTTTATGGCTATGCAACTCTACTTCCCAGGGTTGTGAATTTAATCCCTTGAAGAAGAACCATGTCACCTTCCAAATTAAAAACGATATATGTGCCACTATGACATCTAACCCAGTTTGTTGCAAGAAATAAAAAAATGCCTACACATTTTATAAATCCACTTTAAGATTATCACCTAATGTCAGAGCATCTAATATCTTGGGCTGTTAAGTGGAGTTTCGATCAAATATGCAAGTTTAATTTTAAAACTCTTCCTCCCCAATAAAACCATTGTCTGCTTGCAAGAAGATGGGGAGAAGCCTTGGCCTATGGATTTTCAGTAATGTTATATTAACTCCAATGCTAGCAGCATCAAAGGCAAAAAATAACTCCAGACAGAAGGCAACAACATTTCTGTGAGCCAATGTTACTAGAGATGTGTATCATCCTTTGTTACTGGTCTGAGTTATCCTCAACCCCAACCACCACCCCTCCAAAGAAAATGGTCTTTAGATGTATACCACCCAACATGGCCAATATTCCACAGATACCATCAAGATTCAAAAGTTCATGTATACCACCAGAAATCGCAGAAATTATCACGCATGCTATCATCATCAGATGTGTGGTTAAATCCCAGCTAAAAATCAACCAACCTCCTGGATAGGACTTTTATGGGATTAAGATCAGATACTTCAATTTGAGGCTTGAGGGTCTTTATATGGGTTTAATTCAGATTCTTCAATTTGGGAGTATAGGGTTTTTATGGGTAAGAGCAGTAATGGAGTAGGTATTTGCAATTTAACACTGTTAGGGAATCTAATGAAATTTTCCTTTCTTCTAACATAGAAACTAATTTGATGGCACATACCGTAGTTTTTGCGATTTTTGGTGGTATACAGGAACTTCTGAATATTCTGATGGAATCTGCAGTAGTGGCTATTTCAGATGGTACACATATAAAAGTCCCAAAAAGGAAAACTTGAAAACATTTTAGATGTGTGTTAAGGGTACTCAAATAGAGTGGTACCAAGAATAGAAACAATAAATGATCTGTGAATTAGGTTGAAGAAACACCCCCTAGCAGGTGCACTAAACCAAGCCAAAATTTCACACTTTTTTCACTGATTCAGCCAACCTACATACCTAATGCTTAGATAAGAAGCACGGATATTGACCAATGCCACATTGTTTAGGATAAATCATGACTTCATCAGCATTCTATCCTTTTTAATGGTACTCATCTTTTTCCATCACACCAAACTCAATCTCTTTTTTCTACAGAAAAAGATAGGATAATTTTATTAATGGATAATAAACATCATCAGATAAGCAATATACAAGGTTGAATCAGAAATTTCACAGAATGACGGAAAAGCAAAAGAAAATTCGAAGAACTACATGAGAAGATTAACCTAATCCCTCATCAGGTGCAAAGCACAACCCAAGATCTCCTCTTGTAAGCAAAATCTGTGCTCAAAGAAACAATTTCTGATTGATGACTGGAAAAGTGGTTGTTCCATGACTGGGACACCATGACATCCAAAACACAATGGGGGTGCCTCATTGTTGTGTCTAGGCTCACCCTCTCCTCAAAGAAACTACAGAGAAAATTTTCAAAGGGTAATAGAGAAAGGGTGTTTCACTTGCAAATAACAACCATTGTTTAAGATAAAACAGTCAAGGAATACGACGAGTGGAAGCACTGATGTCTCTCTCTTTTGCACTGGTTTCAATTTCAAAGAAGGAGACTCATCATCACAGCACATACTGGAGATGTGATAACAAATCTATTGTGTCAGATGTCTTGCGTTGTGCTGAGGTTTTTCCTGTTTCCAAAACAGAAATATTATTTGTTCTTTAATAATCTCATAGCCACTGGAACTTAATGCCGGTGATCCATGGGTCCAGGTGTGGCACCTCTAGTAGTTTTTTTAGGGAACCATGTGTGACATCTCTATTATAATATTTACTTTAATGCAGATGACATAATGGCAGTATGTTGTTTCTTATTGCAGACGACATAATGGCAGTATGTTGTTTCTTAATATCCTACAAAGGCGTAACTGAGGCAAGACGAAAATAAATACTAGTAAAAGGTAAATTTTTCACTAAATTCAGCAGTAACATGAATTTTATCTATATGAAAAATGTAATTAATAATGGCTTTGCCTAAGAATTGCAATTTCAAAGAAATGCCTCTCTGATAAAGAAAAATGGCAAATGAAAAATATATTATACAAACCTTTATAGATATAGGGATCATGATTGAACACAAAAGCTCAAATCGAAGTGGAATGACCAAAAATTCATACCATGGCCCCTTAGTTGGGTACATAACATACCATTGCTACAAGAAGAAAGAAACCACTGTCAAATATTCTGTACTGAAATGGAAAAATAATTTGCATAGAACTAGTAAGCAAAGTCAATCAGATAAATAGAGGCTTGCTAAAAAAAGCAACATAAAATATTCAATAAGTTGGGCAGTGATATGTGAGTTGTGACTGAGTACAAAGAATGGTAAGTGATGATCAATTGTATCGCTTTTTTACATAAAATGTGACAAACAAGTGAAACAAGAAAATAGGATAACTTATCACAAAAACTACATGACTTGTTCCCCACCCTGTACATACACATTCCTTCACACTTACATCACTAAAGTAAAATAAATTCTCATTTCAACCGAAGCTAACAATCCCTGTATACAAAATAACATTCCAACTGGTCCTTTTACAAGTCAAAAACAGATATACACCATGAAGCTTTTCCCAAGTCTGAACCTGATACATCCTTTTCTGACTTTTTTCAATTAATTCTCAGTCACAATCCTTTGTATTCAATTTCCTTAACCTTTCACTTTCAGTACCGTAGATGTAATTTTGCTTGTTTAAAAATTCTAAAGGTTATACGTCACACTTATGTTTTGAAAAAGAGCAATGTGAATGTAATGTATCAGTGGTTAACTAAAGTAGACACAACATGTTGTAATGGACCATGTAGTATGTTCTTTTTTTACGTAAAAGGATTTTAGCTTAGGTTGAAAATGGAAAGCGAATGGATACAATTATGTGAAGTTGGGATGGATATCTTCCTTAGGATTGGGAAACAATTCAAATCTTGCATAATGTACGCACAATGGAGCAGCATTTCCAGTTACCCTTGCCATGTGGCAGCACCATCCAATCCTCTGCCAAAACAATAGCAACCTGATCAGGGACGGTCAGAGAAGAATGAACCATTTGGGCCCAGTTGTAATTGAGGGGGTGCCTAAGTCTACCAAAATTGAGATAAGAGCTGGTCTAGGTAGCTTTTTTGCTAACCATCTGAAAGTGTACACATGGGCTTAGATAATTTGGGTCTCAACAACATCTCGAGGGAGGTGGCGGTTGACATTAAGAGAGAGTTTACAGTTAGGGAGGTGAAGGTAACTTTTTCATGATGACTGGAGATAAAGCACCAGGTCCCAATGGGTTGCCAATTCTTCTCTTTCAAAAATACTAGCATATCTTGGTAAATGATGTGATGGATGTGGGTAATTGGATATCTTTCAAAAATACTTCCATGCAAATGAAGATATTGGCATCGCCAATGCTACTTTCATGACTCTCATTGCTAAGAAAGACAAGGCATTGGATGTGGGTGATTTCTAACCAATCGGCCTCCATAATGGGGTATACAAGATTGTAGCCAAGTGTCTCACAGAGTAGCTCAAACCTATCATGTGTGCTCTCATTAGGCCTCGTCAAACTACCTTTCTTCATGATGGGCAAATTCCAAATGGTGTTTCTTGGTGGCCCATGAATGTATCGAATCCAAGGGGCATCAAGACACACCTCAGTTGGTGCGGAAATTGGATCTTGAGAAAGCCTATGACAATATCAATTGACACTATCTAGATGAGGTAATGGCTTACATAGGCTTTGGAGTCAAATTGCAAGAACACATAGGGTACTGTGTCAATTCGACAAGATTATTTGTCCTAGTCAATGGATGTCTCAAAGGTTTTTTTGGTTGTCAAAGAGGCCTTTGCCATGGAGATCTCTTATCCCCTCTTCTTTTCTTTGTAGTGGCATAGAATTTTAGCCACCTATGTTCTAAGGCTAAATCGGTTAGTTTTTTCAAGGAATCTAAACTTTTTCAAAAGGATTACTCAATTCCTCTCCTTCATTATGTCAACGACACCTTTGTGATTTATAGGGCCTCGTTTGAGGAAGTTAAGGACATTGCTTTTACGCTAGAGTAGTTGATTGTTAAGAGATTTAAGTGATGTCTTGTAGGGTAAAAAAGAGATTTGTGTCCTTTGAAAGACACCTCACTCTGACATTCTTTCTAATTTACCCATTTATTATCTTTCCATCTTCAAGGTACTAGTTTTTGTGGTTAAGAAATTAGAATGTATTCAACAAAATTTTCTATGAAAGGATGGATGCAAATCTTCGGATGGAGGATTCCCTCTTGTTGCTTGACATACATTGTGTCACCCTAGGTTGGATGGGGGTTTAGGTATCCATGATTTATGATCCTTCAACATTGATTTATTGGAGAAATGTACACAACACTTGGGACAGATTACCCTGGGTTTGCCTATCTCTCTACCTTTGTGGTGGAAAATGATAATGGGTAAATGGTATCAAGGTTAGGTTTGGAGTAGAGTGGGTGATCATCAGAGGAGGATTTCTCCTCTATCGAGTGAGGTCTTAGAGGTTGAGGATGTGGTTGAGTATAAATTAAATTGACAGTTGGATGTTTGAGAGGATCCAGGTTGATTTCATGCCTTTGAGGCTACATTTTCTAACTTTATTTCTACTCATTATACAGCCTGCTAGTATAGGGAAAGTGTTTTGTGAGGCATGAGAATAGGATTGTGTGGGATTTGAAATTTAGGAAGGATCTTACAGATAAAGAAGTTCAGGATCTTGTTTCTTTGCTTGCTTTATTTGAAAATGTAGGTTCAAATTATTTTTCCATTTCACCGAGATCGTGGGTACAAAACATGGTTCTAAATGTCGATTTCGTATCGGACTTCGGTAAATTTAAAAATAGACACGTGTTGAGAAAATGTTGGTATGTCTGTATCATATCAGTGGAAACACGGTAAAAAAAATTTACATTTGTTCAGAAAACTTCCATGTCGATATCGTGTCGGAGTCATGTCAGTAAATTGAAAATAAAACACGTCACAGTGAAATTTCGGCGACACGCTTAAACATTTGATCCCATGGTACAGAATAGAGACTTTTTAGTTACATTTCTATTCTCAATCATTACAACTGAAGGGACATGATTGGGATGCTGAAAGTGGATTTGGAATAATTTGGTTCCATTGAAAATCCAATGTTTTGTTTGAAAGATTCTTCATGGAGGAGAGGTAGCTTTACAACAATGAGGATTCCACCTTACGAGCAGAAGTGTGCTATGTTATTGCGATTCTAAGGATCTTCATCGTCATTTTTGGGTGTGTAAGGCAGACCATAAGTGATGGCACTCTCTATTTGGGAAGGAGCTATGTAACCAACTTGGTAAATGTTCAATGGAGTTCTTCTTAGATTTATGGAAGCTAAGAGACCAATGGTAGGAAAAGCAGTGGAAGGATTGAAAGTCATTCCCCATGTAATATAGTGGGTGTTAGAGTTATATTCTTACACATGTACCAAAGTCCTAGAATCATCAGTGCATAGTTGGGCTATTGGATATTCATTTATCCTAAGGAATACATAATCCATTATATATATGAAATCCTCTATACAAAATAGAACAATCCTAATTAGTTCTTTCTCACATGATATCAAGAGCTTAGGTTAAAAACACAAAACCTAACCCTAACCCAATCCTCTCCCACCGTCGACCAACTCCTCCTTGCCCCCCGCCGCACTCCTTTATGATCAACAAGTAGTCGTAATTGTTGATCACACTCATGTCCTAGGCTACCACCATGTTGTTTCAGACTAGTTTGTGTGTGGACAAGTATTGTCCACATGTGTTTGTTCCCTGAGACAGTTGTCGCTTCCCACCAGGAGGTGTTTGTGTAACGTAATCGTTGTTATTTCTTCTAAACTACCATTGCTTGTGATAGATCAAACCATGTTGGTGTTGTTTTTTTCCCTTGTGGAGCATAATGACCTCTTGTAAGTCTCTAATTAAGAATCTCAATTAAACAGTAGAAAAAATTCAATGGGAAGAATTACCTTCTTTAAGTACAAAGTTTTGAAACCTTTGTTGTGGATCATAGTTAACACCTCATAAATCCACCTCTAGATGTCAAAAATGTTGTCTATGAAAATTGGTATGCTGATGATGCTGTCATAGTATCCTGACTAGTTAATAGTATGGAGTCTAATGTTGCACATGGAGTCATAATGTTCCGGCCCGTAAAAAGGATTTAAGACACATTAAAAATTACATATGGACAAAACAAGAATATCTCAAGAGTCTTTGAGGTGTACAAATAGATATTTACCCTTCAACAGAGGGACTGCTCATTCCAAGATCATTTCACTACTTTTCATGGACTTTTAGATAAACTTAACATTTACCAGCCATTAACAGCAGATATTACGAAGATGAGACAATATCACGGGAACTTCACAGTCACAACCTACTTGTCAAGCCATAACCCAGATCTGTCCTCTCATGCTGAGGTCGTTCCAGATCTCCATAGTACTTTCTCTAGGGTGTTAAGAATTTCTACCATTACTCCATCTTCTGTTGCAGAGCACTCTGCCATAATTGCTCTAGCCTCATGTGATCGTGGTGATTGTACTAACGATGGTGACACTAGACGATGTCCTAGTTACCAGCATTACAAAAGGTCAAGCCATCGCTTTGAATTATGTTAGGATAAATTCAGTAAGCTACAATGAACTAATGCCATGACTAAGTCACCATCTACAACACTAATAGCTAACCAGACCATCACTGTTTCCAAAACTGACTACAAGTGACTCCTATAGCTTCAAACCACTGACATTAATGTCACTACCTTCTATGTTTCTACTACATGTACACATATCCTATTATCCTCTAAGGATAATTCCTAAAAATAAACTCCAACCTCTCATATGTCAGGTGCATGTAATCAATTGTAAGCATAGAATTAAACGTCGATTTTGTGTTGAAATTCGATCTGCCAAAAATAGGAAACGTAACAAATGTTAATGAAATAATCAATGAAAACACGATAAATTTACAGAAATCCACGAAAATAGTCAAAAAACTTGAATTTTGATTTAAAATTTTAGAGTAAGCTAAAGTAAACAATAATCTACATCTTACACTACGTAGATCAGCTTCTTCAATATGTATCACCGGAAAAAACATTAAATGGACTTAATACAAATATCTTGAAATATAAATAATACGTAAAAATACTTAATAAATGTTTAAAAACAAAAATGCTCGTAAAAGTTACCTCATATGTGCTTAACATAAAGATTTTACTGCTTTTTTATTTAATTACGAATTCTATTACTTTTTAATGATTTTATAGAATTATTAGATTGGATCTATGTAATATCAAGTTATTAACATCAAAACACCAAAAAAAAATAAAAAAACCTAAGACCTATGTATTATTAGGTTAGATGTATGCAATATCAAGATATTAACATCAAAACACAAAAAAAAACATTAAAAAACCTAAGATGCATGTATTATTAGGTTAAATCTATGTAATATCAAGTTATTAACATCCAAACACAAAAAAGAACATTAAAAAACCTAAGATCTATGTATTATTAAGTTAGATCGAATTCTTATTATGATAAATATAAGATTATACCATAGATCTACATGAAAAATTCAAAACACAAACACAAAAAATGAAAAAAACAAAGATTCTATATAAAAATCAAGTGTTATACCTTAAGGAGGGATAAAATTTAAGAGCAATTAAGAAAAAAAAGTACTTCAAGTTTGCAACAAACCACCAGGTTGCAAAGGAGTAGAGGAGATACATAAGAAGTTCAGAACTCATAAAAAAAAGAAGCAAATAAAAAGGAAAAAACTCTCGTACGTGTCTGTAGTTTTAATGAACATGTTGGTCGACACTATTCAAACTTAATCTAAAAAATACACCATGTCGATTGATACTGCGACATAAATCCAAGTTTGGCTCCGACAAATGGTATTCTCCGATTTACACTTGTAAATCGTGTCAGGCAACTCAAAATCCGACACATGTTAGTGAAATATGGCTGACACGTGTCGATGATTAATTCTATGGCTAGAGGCTAGATAATAGACTTTGAGACCTTCTCTAGGGACAATTCCTGAATAATAGACTCCAAGGTCTCCTCTCATATATTAGGTGCATGTGATCTCTTTACCTGTTTATCAAACTTATATGATATATGCTTTGTTGCAATTGTTGATAGTTATTCATGTTCAATATTTAAGGAGGGGGTTGTACAGACCACCTCATAGATTATCCTTGATAAAGTCCTATATGTACTTCCCCATTAATTTATTATCCATTAGTGTCATTACTAAATAACTATTATGTTATGTAACCTTTTTTCCATCTTCACTGTATATTTCAAGATTTGTAGACAAACAAGAGGATTGATTTGAACCGTAAGCGAGGACATGATGTGTGCATACTAGTTCGTGACAAGATTCCTCGTGAACTAGCATCATTAGCCTCCACATCTGAGTCCTCCATTTTATAACATTATCATCTTGGTCGCCAGTCCCACTGGAAGCTCCAACAAGTCCTATCAAGGATTACAGTGTTTCCTTTTGATTGTAAATCCTATCGTTTAGATAAGTACTATCGTGATATCTTTAGGAGTTTATGTCTTGTGTTGAGTCAGAGTCTATTTAAGTTAATTCATTGTGACATTTTTGGATCTACTCGTGTCTTGTTTGTTTGATACTACATTGTTTTTATAGATGATTATTCTCATATGTCTTGGGCTTATATTTTGAAGAATCAAGTTCATGCTTTTGATGTAATAAAAAAATTCTTTGCTAAAATAAAAAAACAATTTTCTATTATACCAAAGTATTTGCATATTGATAATACACTCGCATTTATTCAATCTAGGATTCAATCTTACTATGCTTCTTTAAGTGTAATTCATTAGACCACTTGTCTCCATATATCTTAGCAAAATGATGTGAATGAATGTAAACACAGGCATATTCACCATTACGTAGCAGATGGAAATCCTAAAATATTTATGATCCAATGTTATTTTAACTATATCTTTTTTTTATTAATAGAATACCTTCCACATCTTTAAATGGTAAGATTCCTCTCTACCGATTACATCCGGGTTCAGAGTTATTCTCATTACCTCATCGTGTGTTTGATGTATTACCTTTGTTCATAACTTATCTTCTGATCTTGATAAATTGTTCCCATATTCTGTTAAATGTGTCTTTATTAGATACTCTCGAACTCAATAAGGATATCATTGTTTTCATCTCCTATCCACGAAGTATTTTATATCTACTGATGTAACTTTGTTTAGGTCTTAACCCTACTTTGGGACTTCTAATGATGATGAAATGTATGATCCTTTACCATCTTTTGTCAATCCATCATCTTCCATTGAAATTAATTTTGTTGTTGTGGAACAAAAAATGCTACGTCCATTGTAGGTATATCGTCGTCGTCAACAACCACTACAGTCTCGTCTGACAAAATCTTCCACAACTATAGCTACAAATCAATCCAATTCCGACCTAAATCTACCCATTGCATTACAAAAAGGTAAAAGAAGAAGCATAGTTCATCCTATTTCCCATTTTGTCTATTATGATCACCTTAGTCCAACTTTTCATACTTTTACCTCGTCCATTTTTTCTGAGTCAGTCTCCAAGAACTACCACAAGGCATTACTTATATCACACTGGAAAACAGCAATGGATGAAGAAATGAAAGTATTGAGGTTACATGACAGTAAAAGTTGAGGACTCATCTTGTAAGAGAAAACATAGTTATTTACAGATGAGTGTACACTGTGAAGCACAAGCCAAATGGCTCAGTCAATCAATACAAGGCACGTCTAATTGCTTATGACTTTACACAAACATATAGTATTGATTATACTGAAACTTTTTCTCTAGTAGCCTGTTTTAACTCCATTTGTGTCCTCTCACCTATTGCAATTAATCAGTCTTGAGAGCTCTATCAGTTGGATGTAAAAAATACCTTCTTATATGTTAATTTAACAAATCAGGTACTTATAAAACAACCTCCAGGGTATGTTGCTCACGAAAAAGGCAGAATATGCATGCTTAGAAAGACAATTTATAACCTTAAGCAAAGCCTACAAGTAAAGTTCGAAAAATTTAGCAATATGATCATAGATGGTGGTTTTCAGATGTATGTTGTAGATCATTCGATTTTCTACAAGAGAATCGATAATGAATATATGATTCTCATCGTATATGTAGATGATGTTTTGTTGACAAGAAATCATTCGACAGTCATTGCAGAAGTCAAGGAATACCTTAGGAAATATTTTGTTATCAAGAATATGAACAAGCTAAAGTATTTTTTAAACATTAAATTTGCATATTCCAGAAGACAAGATAGCATTATCTCAAAAGAAGGATGCACTGGGCATACTTCAGGAGACAAGGTTTAGGTTGTAAACCTGAAAACACCCTCAAGATGCACTGCACTGGATGATTCATTAGTAAGAAGCTTTACGTGTGTTGGCCTATGTCTAAGGAGTTCTAGGAAAGGACCTTGAGTATCAAAAGAATAATCATCTACAAGTCAATGCGTATTCAGACTCTAAATATCCTCGAGATTAAGGAAGACAGAAAGTCTACTTCAGACTTTTACACATATGTTGAGGGTACCTTAGTCACATGACGTAGCAAGAAATAGAATATCATGTCCGGATCCAATGTCAAGGCCGAGTATTGCTTCATGATGCAGACAACATGTAAGATGATGTGGTGTCAAAGCTTAGTTTCTCTATATAGACTCCGATAATAATGCACTGTGACAATAATCCTATTAGCAAACAAAACATATTGAGGTGAATTATCATTACATCCAAGATATGGAAATATGAGACATCATTTCTATACCCTACACTTAATCTTCCGAGCAGTTAGCCAATGTCTTCACAAAAGGATCATGGTTCTAAATGTCGATTTCGTGTCGGACTTCGATAAGTTGAAAAATAGACATGTGTCGAGAAAATATCGGTATGTCGGAATTGTGTCGCTGGAAGCACGGTAAAAAAATTTACATTTGTTTAGAAAACTTCCATTTCAATATCGTGTCGGAGTCGCATCAGTAAATTGAAAATAAGACACGTGTCGGTGAAATTTCGGTGACACGCGTAGACATTTGGTACTATGAAAAGGATTGGATGTAGGGATTTTTAGGACTTTATGTACCAAACTGGGAATGATTAATATATATGCTCTAACTCGAGCGGAGTGTTAAAGTTGTATTCTTATACATATATTAGGATCCTAGTGTCATTAATGGATAGTTGCGTTATTGGATATCTATTTATCCTGAGATATCTATAATCCACTATATATATATGTAATCCTCTATACATAATAAAACAATCCTGATTAGTTCTTTCTCACAATGGGTATTATGGATTGAAAGGAATCATCATATCTTGAGGGGAAAAAGCTTGGCGCTTCAATATCTGGAATGGTGTCTTAAAGGCTAAAACAGAGGTTTCTTATATAGTTATTCATGATTGTTCACTGAGGCTATTGGTAGTCTAATGTATGCAGTCCTAGTGTTGTATACTAGTATTTCCGTTTCTTTTGGCTTATAGTCTTGATAAGTTCTTTTCTTTGTTATGTTCCCTTTTAAAAATGTTTTTCAATAAAATTGCTAATTACTGTTCATAAACAAACAAACATGCAACATTTCATAATAATCTCTAGCCATCATACAGTCCACAAACAAACATGTATAGCCATCACAAGCTTTCAGCATATGGGCACCAACTTGTCTAAGGCCAACCTAACAACTGAAGACCTGAGTACAAAAGTGGATGGCAAAGAGTAACAAGCTAGGGAGAACATTGGTAATCATTACGTGGTCTAACCACTGACAGCAAAGTTGGAACCTTCTCCAGCACTCCTCCGACAAACAGCAAAGTTGGAACCTTCTCACGCTCTCCACCGACAAACAAACATGCACACCCACATGACCATGTATAAGTGATGTGCATGTTGATGTGAAAACTGAGTTGTTATAATAAGGTTAAAAATACATTTTGTCCATTTGCAACAATAACATTAGGATTTTATTATAGATGTTTATATAAAAGAGAAGTATTGCTTCTATATCTTTATAGCATTGTTGGTTCTTCAATTGCAAAAAAAGGAAAAGTCTTATGTTAATTAGAAAGCATAAACATTCTAACCTTATGAGCTTCTGTATCCTTCCAGACATTACCAGCAATGCCTAAGACAATAACTACTACAATTTGGAACAAAAATATGGCGCCAGTTAACTTGTCAATCATTGCATCAACAGCAGTTAGTTTTGGTTCTGGAATACCTCTACTCATTCCCAACTTGGTCTCATTACCTGGAATAATTCACAAAGCATTAGTACATCAGTTTCTGATTAATTACCACAGAAATATGTACTCATTTACTCAACCACATATCAGAGTATGCTGAAATTTAGGAGATAAAGTTTCAGAAAAATATAATGTTCAGAGAGAGAAAGGAAAAGACCACGATAGATGGAGAGAGCAAGGCTGGATAACAAGAGTTAAAAGTACAATGGATAAAAGCATTAATTTGTTCCATTGCTACTATAACCTAACAATCTAAATCAAAAAAAATTAATAACAAGGACAACTACTGAAGAAAAACAATCAGTACAAAAACTTGAATACAAGAACTTGAATAAGAAATCGTAAGTTTTAGATGGTGAAATGGATTGACAAAAGAAAATCATGCTGGCCAGGCCTGGTAACAGTTAAGGCTGATCTGGCCCACTCAATAACAGGACTCATGTCAGAGATTGGCCTTGGTTTTTCTACCAACCAGGCACAAGCCTCACCTAGGAACAGGTCAGACAAGCTCCTGAGCCCAGTCCAACCCAACACTACTGCTCTCCAATGAGTAGATTCTAGTTGTTCGTCCCTATTTTGTTCCCCCTTTTTATTTTCCTCTTTAAAGAGAGGGTGGTTCCTCATTCCTCATCACACCGCATCTTCTTCACCTTCTCTAATTTTCGGAGTGCACGTATGCATTAAGATTTAAGAAACAGTGATGTTTTTTCAAGTGGAGGTTCAAGTTCTTGCTATTTTCGCCTCAACTTCACTTTTGGCCACCATTGGCATTATTTGGCTTCACTAACCATCATTATTTTCTTCCTCTTATTTTATTCTATTCTTAGCCCTCCAATTTTACAATTTTTTTAATGGTTTTATAATGGCCAATGAATTTCCTGTGTTTGTCCCAAAGGCTCAAGAGAAAAGCATGGACCAAGACCTTTTCAGAGTTAGAGCAAGATGGTGTCGAGGTACAATTCCCCAAGACCAACCATCTACTTCCAGGGTTGACACCACTAAGAAGAGAAAAAGATCAAAATTTTGGAAACATCTCATTGTAAATCGTAATGATACGTAAAAATGCAAATGTCATTATTGTAATACTTAGTTGTTGTGGTGATGGAGGGATGGATCACTTAGAAAGATGTGTTAAATCTTGTTTACAAAAAGTAAGAAGAAAAAAAGGTGATTCAAGATAAAGCAAGTTATGCTTTCAAAAAAAGGAAGAAGCACATTAGCAGTAGGGTCTAGTGGAGTGTCAACAAATCAAAAATATTCTGGGGATGTAAAATTGTACCACTAGATAAAGTTTATTCATCCCCTCGTATCTAAAAGAATCGAAAACAATAAGTCCTTACAGTTGTTTTAACATCTAATGTTATGAATAATTTGTACTAGAAATGCTAGAAAATGTGAGAATACTTTCCTTTTGTCTAAAAACAATGATTCAGAATTTTTAATTTACTACCAGAAAAAGCCATCGCTTAAATCAAATTTACAGTGCAGACACCATTTCTTCACCAATTTTACTAATTGTTTACTTTTTGTACATTTGCTCCATTTAAAGACATGATTCTTTCTGCTATGCATGTCATTTAGCTGCAAATAGACAATTCTTTTTTAGCAGTAATCAAGAATTTTATTGAAATCATTTGAAAAGGAAAATACAAAGAGCGAAAGACTTATCAAGAAGATAACCAAAAAATAGAAATGAAAACAGATAACAAATACACAAACTAGGCCACCAGAAAGCCAAAAAGCCAATATCGAATAAACAGGTCAGATTCATTAAAGGAACTCGCTGCTGAGCACCAGTCCATAGCAAATGAGATCACTTTATCTTGCAAATCCTCAATAGCATGACACTTCCTCCAGAAGAAGCAGTTATTTATTTCGATCCATCTCATCCACCACAGCGCATGAGGAAGAATGCTCCAATCTTTCCTCTGCCTTTCTGCGCCATCTCCCCTTTCCACCCATAACCTGACTACGTGAGCCACTCCCAATCACGGAGTGCCACCAACCATGTACATTCCCACATCCCCCAAAAAGATGAACAAAACCCTCAAACACCATACAGTAGAAAGCGCATATACTCGCTAAATGAAAGTCCCGCCTCTATAAGGCTAAGCCTGTCAATACACCCCCATGGAAGATATGCCATGCAAATACCTGTATTTTCATAAGGGCATTATTGTTTCATATCCAAATATGACAACTCACCTGAACTCCTCCATAGGTAATGACTGAAAAGTGCAAACAGTGATAAAACTGAGAAATTCCCATCCTTGACCCACAACCAAGTAACAGATAGACAATTTGAACCCACATTTTCAAGCAAACCAAGCAAAGAGATGAAATCCCACAAGCAAATAGACAATTCAAGGAATAACTTTTCTAATCTGTATCTCAATAAGGATTATAAAGCATCTGCACTGGGAAAGTTGCAGTTACCTGTATATACAGCTACTCCACATGCCCATTCAGTGTTTCTTAAATAGCAAGACTGCAAGAGTGTATTATTGATGGTCAAAGGACACAGATCATTATCAATAAATGGAGGAAACAGCCTCAAGTTTGCATCAAATCTTCTTATATCCTTATCTGGATGTGCACATTCAATGACACCCTGTTGGTTGAAGAAAATAAATCAGCAATTTAACCTAGTAAAACATAAAATAAAGCAAAATTGGAACACAAGCTGATAAATTTACTTACCTTAACTTTGTACAACAACTCAGGAGCAAGACCAATGCAAGCGGCTGGGATGACCCTGGTTTTCAGATCAGTTTCACCATCCAAAGCAGAAGTCTGCAAAATTTTTGAACTAATAATGATAAGATTAAAACTATTAAATATTATCTTCGTTAAAACTAAAGTTTGAATTCTAATAAGGTCAAGCTTCAAAAAGATTTTTTCAATACAATCAGAAGAAAACCAGTAATTGATGTTATTACTTATGACTACATTACGGATCTATAAGAGGAAATTTCAGGCTTAGTCATCTATCTTGAGCAGGTGAGTGGTTGAGTATGATTTTGATATCATGCTTAACTTCTCACCATTATCACCGTATTAACCTAAAAAATCTTATCCCCTTACCCAGAGCTTTGTCTTTCGTATTTAAAAAGCAACTGAAGTTGCAAAGATTAGAAATGGGAAGCTCGTTGTTGAAATTTAACAGATTCTGATTCTCCAGAAAAAAGTTCAAAATTCAAATAAAAAATACAAACTGTACAGACTTTGGAAGATTTGATTAACAACAGTGTATTGTAGAAATATACCTAAATCTTACGATACTTGATAGGTTCACAATGCCAAAACATGAACAGAAACTGACTTAGAGTAGGTCACCACTCATCAGAAATTACCTCCACACAGCAGATGCCTTGCGGCTCAGAGGTACCAATTAACACAAGATCACATGGCACCTCATCATTCTCACGAAGCCACACTATATTCCCAACATGAATATCTTGTGCTTGGATCTGAAGAACATAGGAAGATATGAGAAAAAGAAAAGGTGAAATATTCACCACAACAAAAAGATGACAAATAATTCCAAATTCTTAAAAAAAAAAAACAATTTTGAGGCAGATTTGTGCACATTAGAAACACTTGAATTGATTTGAAGTGTCAGTTTCTTGTTAACCATTCAAATCAAGATATTTATATACAACAAAGGAAATCAGAAATGATTTGACAAGAAACTCAATTTTGCTGCTTTCTCAAGTATGTATGAATATGATGGATTTCATTTCTCTACCCACCCTTTAAGATTTCAATGGAATTTACCTCTTCCTCTAACCAAGTTGTTAGCATGCTCACTTTCATTAAGTTCTTTCAAATATATTAGTGATTTCCATATAATTGATATTTACTTGATACGTAATGATTTTAAAAAAATTATTATCTAATAATTACGTATAATTAGACCTATCAATTTCTGACACGACACGAACACGACACGATATAACCGTATTTGGGTTTACCCTAATCATGTCTCGTATACTTATCATGTCTATCCGATAGACACGATTATTAAACGGGTCGTTTTCGTGTCTAAAGTAAAAAACCTGATAAGTACACGTAACCTAATCATGTATATAGATTATAACTTTCATTATTTTGAATAATAGATGTCTATGATATGTTGTAAACTTATGATATTAACATATGGAACAATGGAACTTGTGAAATATTATTGAATGATTGGTTTCATGATTTATTGATTTGTCTTTGATTTTTCTACGTATACAAACGCGAAAATGTTAAACGTATACTAAACGTGTACTTAACGGGTTATGTCGTGTATACACGTTAACAAACAATTCGTGTTTGGGTTTAGTATTAGATACAAGATAATTAAACAGGTCGTATTTGGGTTTAACATATATGTATAGTATATATGTTTATACACGACACGATAGGTACACGACACGATCCATTTGACAGGTCTACGTATAATAATATTTTTATTTATTTAAAAATATATACTATTTTTTTGTAAACTTTATTATCAAATAATGATGTATGATAATACTTTATTTTATTGATTTAGTAATATATAATTTTTTAGTAACTTTATTATCAAAAATGATATACTATAATATTTATTTGATTTATTTAATAAATATAATTACTCTAGTAAACACTATTGCAAATAATGGTGTATGATAATATTATATTCTATTTATTTAATAGTATATTATGATTTTAATAATCTTTATTATCAAATAATCAAACATTATAATATTTATTTATTTAATAAAATATAATAATTTTAGTAACATTTGTTATTAGATAACAATATATGAGAATATTTTATTTTATTTATTTAATAATATATAATGAGTTTAGTATTTTTATCAAATAATGGCACATTAAAATATTTTATTTTAATTATTTAATAAATATAACGGTTTCAATAAACTTTATACTCAAATAATGATGCATGTTAAGATGTACTTAGGAGTATATAAGATTTCTTTCTAATTTTACAAACATTTGAAACATACTTTCGTACTATTTCCATAACATGCAAGAACGTCAAGAAATTAGTCAAAGAGAAATTAAATTCTCTTACTTTCTAGAGAATCTCAATTCTTCACAATTCCCTTTGACTCCAAGATCTCAATTCCATCCAAATTTTGAGCAAAAACAGACTCTGAATTGAATTTGGAAACTCTTTTTTTTAGTGATTAAAAAGAAGCATTATAAAAATCAGGAAGAAAAAAAACATACCAAAAAGATCCTATCAAGAAGATAAGGTCAACAAAACGAAGAAGAAAGAAACACCAAGATAAAGAATTTGGAAAATTGAGTGATAACTATATTGCTATAGTTAAAAATATAAGAACCTAAAAAGGTTTGTGCAATGGGGACAAATATCGAGCTACTTATTTTTAGCAATAATAAATTTTAAAAGTGTCAATCAAATTAATATTGTAACATAAGCAGTGTTTGTTTACAGCTCCCACTTGCTCCTTTGGCTCCAGTGCCCACAATGAGCGAGAGCCATCTCCACCAAACAAACACCACTACACATGCACCTGAGCACAGTGTTGTTGCTGCTCTAGCTACAGTCTTCCATGCACAAATTTGGGATAGGTGGATTACCACTGCCAGCGAGAGTAGCTACAGTAGCCACTCCCACTTAACATACCTAGAACCACTCCCACAAACAAATGTTGCCATAGTGTAAAAGGCACCCTTCCTAGTTTATGAAGGAAACAACCTTCTTTAACCAACTGTAATGTCTAAATTTTACTTGAGAAACAAATTAATCGTAATAAGCAAACAAAATGACAAAGTTTACACAGAAAAGCACATCATTGATCATATGAAAATGGTAAAAAGTTTCAGATGCGTAAATCAAGCAACCCCATGTAACTTTCTATCTTTTGTAGCACAAATCTTATTAAATCAAAAGATCCCACAACAGACAGATAAGAATAGCTTGCAACACACAAGAATGGCACAACGAATAGCTTCAACAGCTCAACCAGGATGGGAAAACAACCATCGGATACAGCAGATACATAGCTAGTGACCGGTCCCAAATATACTTAGTTTGTATTCCTAGATAAGGTGTAGACATGTCTGGAACTAACACAGCAAACCATTCTAGCATTTCCAAATAGGTCATGCTCTGAGAGATGCGTCAATTGTCCATGAAATATCTAATATATGACAAAATAATAATCCAACTCTATCGAATTAAATCCACGAATAAACTGACATTGTGTTGGAAATCAGACCTTTTCTTGCGGAAGTTGGAAATCAGACAATGCAAGGAGGAAGATGTAAGATGTTTGACCAAACATCAGTGCAAGTTTGGCAAACACGTGGAAGACCATGGAAAGTCATTAGATCATGGAATCCAACACGAAACTTCAGGAAAATTTATAGTTAAGTACACAATACAACTCTAGTACAGGTAAACTAATTGTACAGTTGTATAATAATCTAGCTTGGCCATACAAATATGTTAATGCATATGTACATTCCAAAGTAATTGGATGATTTTAAGACAGAAATATACCAGATAACTATGTAAAATAAATGGTATTAACATTATACCTATTGTGTTCTCCGCAGCCATGCTAAATTAACACATGCTGATATTATAACTTGTTCCAACTACTTTAAGCTTGTAAAAGGACAAGAACATTTTACTTAATGCTCTATCATTTAGGTTTTTTCATATATTTATGTAAAATCAACACAAACAAATATTAGAAGTTCATCAGATTACTCTAAATTGGAAGGAAAAGAACTTTTAAAGTACAAATGCTTCCAATAAATTCAATATAATTGGAAAGCTCCAAAACAAAAGTGATCTCATGCAATATGGTGAAAGAAAGTTTTGATGTACTCTTGGGATAGTTGACAAGCTTAGAAAGCAAGATAATTAAGAATTTCAAAGAAAATAAGAAATTGGAAGAAAACCACAAAGAAACTTCTCTTGGAATCAGAATAGTGATGAGTTGAATACAACTCATTTCTCTTGGATTACAGGCATTATTTAGTCAACTAGGTCCAATAATTGGTACATCTCAGAATTCAATCTGAGATTGTATCAAATTTCCAAGTTTCAAACGCAGGCAGCTGAGGTTTCTCCTAATTCAAAGATATTTGATTCCTTGCCTGAATTCTGAATTCTTTCCAGCTTATCTCTTCTGTAGTCCATGTTTCTACTGCACTGCAAATGTTTTATATGTACACCAACATACAGCCAGATAATGATATTGGGTACTTTGGTAAAGTGATTTTGAAGCATTCTTTCTTTGTATTCTAAGAGGATTTACCTTTATTTCTGTATGTAAAGTCAATTTGTGACAAACTAATCAAGGTTAGGTAGAGGATCATAATCATAGAGAATACAAGCACATCGTACTTCCTCATTTAGGCAAAATATGTTCTTCAATAAACATTTCATCAAATCCATGCAGTTTAATTCTATTATGAATATTAAACCTCATAAAGCAAATGATTCCAAGTTAACTTCTTCATAAATTAGTATTATCCTAATTCATAATCTTAGGCACACAAATAGAACATAAATTTAAGGCTTGAACATGTTAATTAAGTGAATAATAAGCATAGTCTTTCTTTAAACTCTGAACAGGTTGAAGAGCTGGAAAATAAAAAGAAATGAAGAATATCCATACTTGTTTTCTGCAGCCGTGCTTGACAACCCACACTTCTTTCTCATTTGCTTGCTTGTCTGAAAGATATCTGTTGTAGTCATCCCAAGCCTCTTTTGTTGCAGAGACAGCAAATATGAATATGAGTGGACCCCAAGTACTCGCAGGATTTACAGGAGTAATAAGGGACCACAATTGGAGGCATGCAATCAACAAGAAGTACTGATTCATGAAACGGCTGAAAACACAAAAAGTTTCTTCAACAAAATGATCTGAATGTTACGTAAATATGGAACAAGACAAAGCGAACAGAAAGAGCAAAAAATAATAATAATTTGTTTTATAATGATAAAAGTTCTCATTATGAGCCAATCCAAAATTGTCGTAGAACAGACCAATCATTAGCAAGAGGCTAAATTTTTTGCTTTTCATAGACATCTTTATTCGAATGTGAAAAAAAAATATGAGAAATTCCTTCAATGGAATCCCTTGTCAGCTCTCTGTGGAATACTCATTTGGCCAAGGGCTTCCAAACACATCATAAGAAAAAATCAAGATCTGGTGACATAATGCAAGGTCTTCCAAAAGTGGAACAAGTCCACTACCAAACCACGCCCCTATTACCACAGCTCTAGATATAGGTCTTTTAAGAATACGCCTTAATTATTGGAAAAAGTAATGAATAGTTCATGGTTGCAGTGCCAATGGGCTCGGAATAACAAAGGGAGATTTTGTATTTTTAGAATTTTTATAATGTACTCTTTATCTATGTACACTACTATAAATGAATGAGAACAGAACGGCTAGCCAGCTTGCCATGCAAGTAAATAGTGACAAAGTGGTGAATACTTTAAATTTTATGTTTACAACATTTTTCCATTGTTCTGCTATATGATAAGTGATTTTTACAATGTGTCTGTAAAATTTATGAATAAGTACACACAAGAAATATAGGTTTGCAAAAGTTTATTGTTCTTCTTCTTTCTCATTGTTGATTTACTCGAATACACTTTCAATTCCAAAAGAAGTTATAAACCTTAACACACCACTCTGGAAAACGATAGTACAAAATGGGTGGGAGGGATCAAGTATGAATCAAAAGTACAAAGGAGTGCAAACGGATCGGAAATGGAACTAACATGGGTGTATCCATAATTCCATATCAATATCCATTTTTTAAGTCCAACAATGGATAGAAAGGAGGCTCATAGATATTTAAGCAGTGGATACGTATAAAATACAAGCTTTGGTAAGGAAAGTAAAATGTGAAAAAACATGTAATATCAAGTGACATTTTTATAGCTAGCATTAGTATATATTGCTATAAGCACACAAATTGCAGATTGAGGATGGCTCTCTAGTGGCTCACAAATGCTTTGAAGCAGGTGAGACGAGGGGCCAGGGTTTGTACGTGTCAAGGCTAGACATGCAGAAGGCTTATGGCACCATTCTTTGGGAAGTTTGGAGTCAAGGAGGTCGTGTGTTGCATGGAATTAGGAAGGAAATGGAGGGCTTGGATTAAGTAATTCTTCTAGACTTTATGTGCTTGTTAATGCTTGTCCAAAAGGATACTTTGATTGTGGGAAAGGACATAGGCAAGGTGATCAGCTCTTCTCATTGCATTTTTGGTAGGTTGTCAAGGTAAGAAAGAAGGGACCCCGTGTAGCTACAAGGGTTCTATGTGAGTAGAGGTTTGAGAAGTGTTCCTCATCCAAAATATGTTGATCTGGTGTTTTGAGGTGCATCGCATCAACAGGCGATCAACCTGGTATCTGTCCTTAAGACTATTTGGCATAATGATTGGATTGAGGGTCCATTTTCATTGGATGATCATGTTGCTAATAATAAGGCCAAATCTCTGGGTTGTAATGCTGATTCTTTCCTGTTCAAATATCTAGATCTCCCTCCATGAAGTTTGGTATCTCATTCTTTCAGGCGTTTGTTAATCTAGCCTAGTTAACATAATCTTATCCATGGGAAACAAGTTCACATTGATTTCATTTGTCCTTACAAATCTTCAGATTTTCCATCTTTCAGGCTCCAATTACCATGGTAAAGAGATTCCAAAGCATTAAACAACAATCTTTATGAGAAAGGTGTAGAAAGGACTAACAACAAGTTTTCATTTGATTACTTTGAATAAGGTGTATTGTGCTTGAAAGGGAGGTGGAGTTGGATTACATGATTTGCACACATTCAACTTGGCTAGTTAGGAAAATGACTAGGGCAACTGCAGGAGGGTGGTGATTGGTCGCAAGCTCTGCAACATATTGTGTTTGGCAAATGGTAAGGACACATAAATCGGATCTCATATGGACAGCGTGTGGGGGTTGTATCTTGGGGCATTGGAGGTTTTGGATGCAATAAGGTGTGGAATGAGACTATAGGTGGGTAATGGATATCAGGATATAGGTGGATTGGCGCAACTATACCTACGTTTTCTTTTAATGCACTATTTCATCTTCTACTTAACTTCTGCAAGGATTGGTGAGTTTTATGAGCGTTCAAAGGTGACCTTCATGATATTGAAGTTGAGCTGAACTTCAAGACCTGTCACTTTTGTTATCTCTTATCATATTCAACAAGATACACAGCAACCCAAGCTGAAACTCTATTTTTAAGTGAATGGTTGAGCCAAGTAGGGCAAGTTTGCTCAAGTTTCGTCCTTCTACACTCACAATTACCAATTACCCATTGACCCAATCAATCCATTAGCAAACGCCATATCTAGTTGCTCTAAGATTAGTCAGTCAATGCATGAATAGCAACTAGTTGAGTAAATAATCAGATTAGTTGGCCAAGCTGGAAACATAGGATGTTTTTGCTTAGTTTTGAAGTGATCTTCTGACACCACGGGTTACACCATGGAAACAAATGCTCAAATATTTAAGTAGGAATTAAAGTCATTATTTTACTGATTTAACAACTTCAAGTTGAATACAAGATGTTACATTCAAATGTACTTTTACTTATTCATATTTGATTATGATTAGAGATCAAATCTCATTCAACTTAGATTGGACCCACAAACCCAAGTTTCTGTTTCTAAGCTTGGTGAATATTTTAGCTGTAATTTTTATTTCTTATTTTCCAAGGGAAATGTGTTTGTTCTTGTTGGGCTAATGTAGTGATCTTTCTTACAAGAAAAAACCATTAACAATTAGGCTTTAGAAGGAATTAAAAACATCCAGAGACATTTTAGAAAATTGAAATAACTTTGGTGATTGCACAGAACTTTGTTGGAACCAAATGTAGCTGTGAAATGTATCTTGCAATTAATTAATTCTTTGCTGAAATTTTATTTTTATTTTGGCAAGTTTATTATTTAGTTTTGATTACACACAATCCATGTCTATTAAGTTCTTTCAAAATTAATTTCTAAATGCATCATAAATGTCCATTACAGATGCCAAGTCCTCTTGTTGAGCTAGAAGCACTACCTGGAAATGCAAAAAACCAAATAATAAAACTATGAAAAGAATAAACGATTACAAAAAATGGAAGCTGTTTTTAATGTTAGTGAAAAGACACTAAAATAAATCACACAAAAAAATACAATAAAATAAACAGCATGAAATTAAAGATGCTTTTGTAATTTGCTTTCGGATGATTTCATTTGTGGATGAAAGGTAAAATGTGCCATTTCCTTTCAAGGAAAATAAAAATAAAATGAAAGAAATGGTAAATCATAGAACACGTAATAAGCCCTCGTTACAAACCTGAATTGCTCCCATAAATTTTTAGGCAAAAAATTTAATATTGTATATTTTAGATTTGAGATCCGATTGTTGCAGTATAACTCTTGAGATGAATCATCATCGTTGATGTAGACAAAACGCTTCATTGTTTACTTATACCATGAGAGCTTCTGTGTATTCCTTCCAAGCATCAAGATGTGTCTCTGGATGAAAATGAAATGCAAAATACATTAAAAGAGAAAGTAACCAAATTTTCAGATTTAAACTAGACATATTTAGGTATCATATGAAATCGTACAAACACCAAAATCTTCTGTATACATAACAAATTGTTAACCAAGGCACGATTTATGGGGCTGAAACGAGCTTGACCTCAACGAATTGGTTATATCTTTCTTTGTTTGTTTACAAAAAGGAGAATTTTGATTTCCAGCTTGATTAGTTGAGTTTGGTCGACCCTAAGCTGAGCTGAGTATGGTTGAACTCAGCCAAGAGGCCCTAGACAAGGCCCAAACTGAGCATCAAACTTAGTGTCTGTTTCCATGTTCAGTTCCTAAAGCACTCTTCTTTATGGTATGAACTGTACTTTCCACTTTATTACTTCACAGATGTGGCACTAAGTTGCATAAGGAATAAACATCAGTTATTACATTTTGTTAAATTTCACATTGAAGTTTATTCAAACAAGCATAAAATTCAGACCAAGTCTCGCAACCCACCTCTCCTAATTCAATTTATGTCACGCAGTTATAAGTTATGAAGTACCATCATCCTAGATTCATTGAAATTATGATCAGAAATTGACCGAGTATGTGTGTGCAAGCACACTCACGCTTCAGAAACAAGGCTCAAAATGCTGATTACTGCAAAACCGCATGTCCAATTCACTTGTCCTTGGCGTGTTCGATTCGCCGAGAAGAATCGTGGGAAAATGCCATATTTGCCAATGGGTGTAGTCCCCGACGCCCTTTACTCAACCAATTTCACGACTTCTTCCTACGTTGAGCGTGATAGCAAAAACTGAATAATCAACCACAGAATACCCAAACCAAGCAAGCGCGCACCAATTCCTCCACCAGAAAGCCAAAAGGACCAAAGAAAAAAAAACCGTGGAAACGCAGAATTTACATGCGATATCTGATCTGAGACGAGAGAGAGGGAGAGAGGAGAGTGAATGGGAACAAGAACAAGAATATCACCTTCGCAGTACCTCCGCGTGAAGGATGGAGAGGTGGAGTATGCGTGGAGGAGTTCCTCGCTCCGACTCCTTCCTTCCTCCCGCAAGGGGTGGGGCAGGAAGATTCGGAGAGTTTATTCTCCCAGGCGGTGGGGTTGTGTTTAGGGTCTATGGTCTTAATTTCAGAATCCAAACGTATACTTTTTTATTTAGACCCTGAGATCTTGGATTGAGACTTGTGGTTCTGGATCAACTAAATTCGTTCATTTATTGGATACGATCTGGATCTAAAATACTTAGATCCGTAGATTTAATTTATATATAATATATTATAAATTAAATATAAGATTAATGTATAATATTTACAGTATGTATATAATATATATTATTGTACTTTTAAATTATATTCTCTCTAAAATCTAAAATTTATATAGTGTATGCACATTACTAGAGAATTGTTGTATAGATATTGATAAAGTTAGTTTATTGAAGTTAGATTTATTTATTTATTTGTTGTGTAACTATCAATAGTTCATGATATTGTTCATGTTATATATTTATTTATGATAATATTTTATTCATGATATATGTAAATTGACAGAGAATTATTTAACACATTTATTTACAATGTTTTCAATTTTATTAAAAAAGAAAATAAATTGGAGGATCTGTTAGACCCAAGATCCGAATCTAGATCCATTATCTTCATGGATCTAGGTCTGAGTTTAGGTTTGGATCCTGATTTTAGAATCCAGACCCAGACTCCAACCTATGAAATAAGATGGTCTTGGACCTAGATCTGAGTATAGATAGACTCGACTCGTTACCACCTCTAGTTGTAGTGGTACTATGAACTGGGAATGGGAACAGTATTCGAGTAGGCTTGGCGAATGTTGTTTAACGAGCTCTATCCTGTCAAATGATGCTTGTGTACAGCGACAGCACGCAAACATTAGGCTGAGTTTTTTGTATAGTTGTAAATCGAGATAGGTCAAGTCGGCTCGGTTCGTAAAATAATAGGCCTAGATCGGCCTAATCAAGGTCAGTCTCGCATCTAGAGATTTTGGTCGAGTTAAGCTATCGGATCGGTCTTTTTTATTAAAAAAATATTTATTATTAAATGATTTTTATTATTCTAGAAATTATAGAAAACCTAACTACAGTACTAGACCATCATTTTAATATATTTAAATTATCCATTTCAATATCACTAAAAGCAAACTTACATTTTAAATAATTTTATAATTCATTATTAGTTATTGATTTTGTGTATTTTTCTTTTTTCTTATTTAATATGCTTTAAAATGAACTACCACTACTATTATTAGTATGTGTTCCTATAAAACTAGATATATAGTGTTAAATGTATGTTTCTTTTCTTTTTTTTGAAAATTGGACCAACCTAACCTAGGCTTGGTCCATCAACCAGGTCCAAATGGGCCTAGTTTGTCGAACCAGGTGAGCCTGAACCTCGAGCCTAGTAAGCTTACGACCTAACTCATGCCTAGGCTAGCCTAAATTAGCCTTCTCTTAGGACAAGCCAAGCTAGGTTGAACGACTAAGGCAGATCAAGTTTAATTTACACTTCTATTTTGTGAGTTTTTTTATATTTTATCGAGTCATCGTAAAAAAATAGTATTTATTTAGATATGTCTATGATATCTATAAGGATATCAAAAAATTTAGTAGACATCAAATACTTTAATCTTGATCATTCATTTAAACATATAAATGGTAAATTTTATAACAGTAAATAAGAAATTATAACTATCAATAGATAATTATTATTTTGTAAGGCATTGCCATAGGTACACTAAAATTTTCCATTCATTGGGCCCATGAACCAAAAAGGCTCATGTGAGTGATCTTTTTTGGTTTTTTGCATGTGGACTTAAAGACAGCACAATCATTCATAATCTAGATTTTTTTGTCAAACAAGTACATTGTCTTTTTTTTTTAATAGTTAGGGTTGGATGGGACAAAGGAACAGGTCTTCGTAAAGTTTTTTTTTTTTGAAATCAGTAGATATAAATATATATTTTTTTTCTTCTCCCTGCGATCTGTGAGATTCGAACTTGAGAGGGAGGTATGAATTCCACTCTCCTTAACCAACTGCACCATAACAATTAGTCAGGTCTCCGTAAAGTTGTCTTTCACTCTTTTTTAATTGAGAGGATGAGATGATAAAAGTCCCTGGGGATTGCTTTTCCAAACAGGCAAGGATGTGGTTCGAGAGGAAAAGGGAGCAAGAAGATTTGTAGAAGCTTACGAACTTGGGTGACGACGACTACGGAATCAACATCATTTAAATTTTCTGGACAAGGTGCTATTTCTCCTTCCCACGTGCAATCTACACCTATGCTCGTTAGATGACCTCAGTCTACCAACCCTTTGTAAGTTTGTCTAGGGCATCTGAATGATTGAATCCTTTATCAGTTTGTCTAGGACATCTGTCGCCCTAATCTCTTCTCCCTCCTCTATTTCTTCTATCATCTAATTCTTTTTTATGAATGCAGTCACCTTGGTTGTCGTGTCGAAATGTATTAGATGTGTATTTTTCATTTTTATCGGATCTTAATCTTTTAAGTACCTTTTAAGTTTGAGTTTCACTTTTACTTTTATAAATTAAAAATTTATTAAGAACCTCATCTTTACTTTTCAGTAAATAAATATATCAGTATCTACTACAATCATCAATAAACGTGATGAAATATTTCTTATTATCCTTACTTATCATGTCATTAAATTCACAAACATCTATACGTACCAAATCAAGTATATCTGATTTTCTATCAACCACATAGAAAGGTTTCCTAAGTTATTTAGCCTGTACACATATTTCACAGTTATGTTTTCTATCAATGATAATCTTAGAAATAAAATTCAAATTCATTATTATTTTAAGAGAATCAAAATTAACATATCATAAACGTTCTGTCAAATATCAGAAGATTCAATAAACAACAGAATGAACATTATCATCATTCACACATGCATTGTTAACATATTCAACTTGAAGTTTAAATAAATCTTTAACATCACACAAATAACCTTTTTCATAAAAAAAAAACCAGTACTTAAACAACAATTTTGTTACATTTATAATCTAATCAAAAATCCTCTCTAACTAATATAAAACCACTCAGAATGTTCCAACGTATCATAGAAGAACCTTTCTAAAAGAAAACTTCAGTTCCACACGATCCTCGTATTTTACATCTACAGTCGTCAGGTTCCTAAGCATCACTGTCCTCCTACTAACTAACTGATAAGATACAAATAGAGACTCGTCAATGCAAACATGTAAATTAGCTCTAGTGTCAACAATCTAATAATGTGGTTCATAAATAGTGAAGAGTTTAGGTTTTATAGTAAGATATCCGTCATTGTTTTCAAAAGCAGAGGTTATCATATTGACCAATGCTCCATCAGTAGTCCCAAGTAACTTAGGTTTTTTAGACGGACATTCCTTTGCCTAATGCCCAACCTGACCACAAATCTAGCACTGTTTGTTCTTGGATTTTTGTTTGGATCTTGGTATTTGCTTTAATTTTAATTTTTCATTTTCCTTTCTGGTCCTTACTTGGCTTATTATCAACTGTTATATTGATTCAGGTGTTACTTTCCACAGGCACTTTATAGATACTAGGTTGATCGCTTGTTGCTAAGATCATCAAGGGCCAAATTTTCCTTCTTAAGCTTGAAATCTAGACCAAAATCCTCCCAAAGCTTTAGAAATTTCTTAATAATTGATATAACAATAAACTTTTGAGAAAACCTCATGTTTGCCTCTTGAAGGTTATGACACAGGAATAAAAACTCATGAGCCTGTTTAGTCGTTGACTTACCCTTAGCCATCTGATATTTCAAAAACTTGGAAACAGAATACTTCTCCTGACCTTGGTCCTCAGTATTATATTTCTGATTTAGAGCACCCCAAAGTGCATTTACTATTGAGGAGAATGAGGTATTGTACACATCAAACAACACATTGGATAGTACTGATAATATACAACAACGTGTCAGTTGATCTCTCTCCTTCCACTCAATAAATTTCTCTACGCTTTTAGGGTCAAAAGTATCTAACTCAGGACAGTCAGACTCTATAAATGACAACAATCCTAATATAGTTAACCAGATCTTCATACATTGTTGTCAACATTTGAAGTGGGGACTAGAGAACTTCTCTGACATTCCAACCTTTTCTACCCTAGATCTAATTGAAACTGTATTAGACATGTTAAACAAGTCTATTTTTTCTAAGAATGTTAGAATAAAACGTGAAACCATATGTATAAACATATTCAAAGTGTTGATTAATGTGCCAATTATTACCATACTATAAGATCTAGGAAAAATCATAAATAAACAATGCATGGAATAAAAACACAGTATAGAGATAAGGTTAGAAACCATCCGATTGAGTTGTTCTGAAGAACATCCCTTAGAGAAAATAACGACCTTCATGTTGGTATACAGGGTTTCACGCTATTCCTCCCTAGATAAAACGATCCAGTAGATGGAAAATATACCGTGTTCTAATCTTCACCGCAACAACTCCCCAGTCACCTCTAAATGTAATAGTACACTTGAGTCATAGTGAGTCTAGGGCAGAGAGTCGTCAGAGCGTAAAGAAAACAGAAAGGGAAAGTGCGAGAGAAGAGAATGGAAAAAGTCCTTCTCAAAATCATCATCCCCTCGTCTCATATACCCTTTCTACACACCCGTTGGAGGTCAATTTTGAAAAGCCCAAGTGTAATTAAGTTAGTAAGGCTCGATTGTAATTAATTAAGGCCTTAATTAAACTTAATTAATCAATGTAATTTTGTGAAAAAAGTACCTGGAAACCATTCCCGCAAGCTAGAAGCCAAAAGCCCAAGTCTGAGCTTGGCCTGGCCCGGGCCGGCACATGTGCATGGACATGTGTGTAGTCATCCATGCTTAGTCCAAGTTTTTGTGAATACTTGTTCTAAAGCTCCTTGGAAATTGGGTCATCCATTTTTTTGTAGCTTTCTAATGTAGGACTAAAATCCCACAAAGATGTACAAATTACCTTGCAAAACCTTCTCTCCAAAATTTTTCCTCTCTTAGACTTACATTTTTGAACTTACTACTAAACATTTAATCATAATTGATAAAAACAAAGTAATGGACTTACATAAACATTATTTAATCAAGTGTCATCGACCCAATTAGGCCCCATTTAAACCTAATTAACTGTTCAACAATCCCCCACTAAGTCCAAAGTGTAACATGTTATCTAGGATTAGATATCATATCATATTTTCAGTATTGGCACCTTTTGGTTTGAACCGTTAGCTAAATTAGCCAATATTACCTTCACAGGAGCTAGGTGCACTTACATCTTAAACATGAACGTTTGGCGTGAAGGTGTCTATTGGTAACAACATTACAAAAACTATGGTAATGATCTTTAGGTTTAATGCTGTAGACACTCCAATTTTACAATCACTTGGTAGTAGGCTCCTTTGGAAAGATGTTCTGGTTGTGACTATCAAAAACCCAATTTTCAAACCTAAAACCATAAACCCTAGCTTAACCTAAACCCACAAACCCACTCAAGCCTACACAAGCCCATTCAGGCCTACACAAACCCACTCTGACCTAATTCAAGTAAAAACTAATAATTAAGAATCAAAATCAACTAAAATCCATTTAAAAACTTTTAAAAGAATTTACTAATCAAATAAAACCCCAATTAAAACTAAAATTAAATAAAATCCACTTAAAACATTTAAAATCCAAATTAATCAAGTGAAAACCCTAATTAATCAAATGAAAACCCTAATTAAAGTCAAAACCAAATAAAATCTATTTAAACCACTTAAAATCCAAGTTAATCAAGAGAAAACCCTAATTAAAATCAAAAACAAATAAAATCCATTTAAACCCCTTTAATCCATTTAAATTCAAGGGAAAAAAACGCTAAATTAAACTCAAAACCTAATCTAAAACCACTTAATTTAACTAAAAACCCTAACTCAAAACTCTAAATAAAATCCAAAAACCCTAATTAAACTGAAAACCTTAATTAAGATCCAAAAACCCTAATTAAAGTAAAAAACCTTAATTAAAACCCAAAAACCCTAACTCAAAACTTTAATTAATCACAAAAACCCTAATTTAAAACCAATTAATTAAACCCTAAATCACAAAATCAAAAATTTAATTAAATCATAAAACTTAATTAAAAACCTAAATCTAAAACCCAAAAACCCTAATTAAATTCAAAATCCTAATTAAAATCCAAAACCTTAAAATCCCTAAACCCTAATCACAAAAACCCTTATTTAAAATAAAAATTAATCAAACCATAAATTACAAAATAAAAAATTTAATTAAAATCATAAAACCTAATTAAAAACCTAAATCTAAAACCCAAAATAACCCTAAAAAACCCTAAAACAAAAACTAGGAAAACCCAAAAAAAAAGCCCAATTGCTAGGCCCAAATTAAACCCATGCATCCCTCAATCAAAATCTTAGCAAATGCAAAAATAATTCTGGCGCCCCTTGATTGCCGGCAACAGCTCGTGATTTCTGGTAAGGATCCTCGGTAACCTCTGCAATCTTCGATGCAAATCTCTTGACTCCTGTGATCTCTGGTCGACTCCCCTTCCAACTTGCGTTGATCCAACGACGCCTATCCACGAGAGAGAGGAATGGACGTCGCTGCAGGCTTCACCAGCGTTTAAAAGACTTTGGCCGTGACAAAAAATAGGCCCTCTCCGAAGCTCTCCTCTTCCAGACTCCCAGTGTGCTTGAAACCCACATCCAGAATCTAGCTAATCCACTCGACATCAAGAGCCCCTCCTCCAGCCATTTACACCTTCAGAATCCCTAGACCCCCATGACCAAAGCGTCCACTAGAGCGCTGCCGACAGCCATGCAGGAGAAACATGCCACCTTAGGTAATTTCTTCCTCTTTTTTAGGTTTGAGGCATGCCCCATTAGGTCTAGAGGATTCCCCTAATCTTTTAGTCATGATTAGCCGGAGGGGGCTGCCCTTGTCTACCGTCGCCTCTGCCTCTGATGGTGGGTTCACCACCACCGACGAGACCCTTGGTCTCCTGGCTCTAGGAGAGGCTCGGGCCTCTCCTCCTCCTCCCTGAGGCTTCATCGCTCAGGAGAGGCTTCTCTGGCCTCCTGTGGCTAGTGGAAACGTCGTCGTCGCCCCCTACCGTTGACCACCGTTGTCGAACCCACCGAGCGAGCAAAGCACACCGACCACGCCCCGACCGAACTGACGCCTCTGGAAGCTCCCTTGTGGTCCATCGAACATTCCTCGATCGCTGCTCAAACTCCTCCGCCGCTACAACACCGTCCTTGCCGTCGTCTGCAATCGTCGTCAGAGCCTGAGATGGGTGGCGCACCCCAAGCTGCCACAGTCATGCCAAACACTCCGAAAAGCTCCATTGTGTCTCCTTCAAGCTCAATGGACCCTCCATTCGCCGCTTGGATGCCCGTAGGACCACCGCCTGCGAAGCTTGCCGTCGTTGGAGAAGAATTGTTGGTGTGATGTCGACCTGCCGTTTCAGCCGCTGGATGGATCATCGACGCCGATAGATCTCCTCCTCTCCTCCTTTTCTTGCTTTTCCCACACTCAGATAAGGGATTGGTCGACGAGGAGGCCCTAGATGGCCTCCCTAGTCCTCTGCCACCGGCGATCTTAGAATTGTTGGCGACCATCGTTTTTTATTTTCTTTTACCTTTTTCCTTGAGTTTTTTTAGAAAGTTACAATTCAATCTTGACATTTTGTACTTTAACCCCTGGATTTTTTAATTAAAGTCTCGTTTCTTTTGTTTTTTTGTAAATATTGCATCATGTCCCATGAACTTTCTTCTTTTCATTTTTTGTCCCGTGAAAAATTGTTTTATCGCAATTAAGCTCTTGAAATCATGTTTTCTTTATAATTAAGTCCTAAAGTTTTGCACTGAGCCCCCAAAATTTTTTAAAAATGAGTTTTTTTTGTAAAATTTGCATTCTGAACCCTGAAGAACTTTGTAATCACATTGATCATCCTAAAAGTTTAATTTTTATCACATTTAAGTCCTGTGATTTTGCATGTAGGCCCCGAGGTTCTTAACATATAATACCTGAGCGTAGGAAATTTGCATCCAGACCCTTAAACTAATTTTAAATCCATCATTTACGGTTTTAATTGTTTTCTCACATATTTTTGGTATTTTCCACTTATTGCATTTCACATTTTGCACTTAATCATAGATTTCATTTAAAAATCATGTTTGCATTGTAAATTGATCTTTAGTTTCATATTTCAGTCACATTTGCACTTATGTGTGAATTTTGCACATTAGACCCTGAGTTTTCAAGAAATTACCAAGGTGCAATTCTCACACATCTCAGTGCCACATTTTCTTTTGATCCATCATCTGCACACTAGGATAGAAGTCACTGAATGTATTTTAATCTAGGTTTTCACCCTTTTTTTGTGAATTTTGCGTTTTGGTCCCTGTACTTGTCCTTTATTGTGTTTACATCATTTTATTATTTTTAAGACCTTGTCTTTTGCATGTTTTCTTGAAAATAACATTTTGCATACGTTTTGGCATATCTTAGACCATGCATTGTCTAATACACACATTTATCACATCCGGCCATAGAGATGACCAAATTGCCCCTGTGCCACCAATTAATGCACATGCATGCTAGTTTTTGCACTCAATCATGCATAATCTTTGTCTAAGTCATTCCTAAACACCTTTTACACATTTAGGTACACAGTCAAGCATTTTTCATAGTTTTTATTACATTTGCGTATCAGTCCACCCTTTTTAAGTAAGTCTGCATCTCATGTATTTCTTTCGTAGATTTTTTTTCATTTTGTTTTTGGAGTCCCTCACCCGACATTCGATTTGATTTCCTTTACTCCTACATTTCAGTTTTTTCGATTTGATTTGGATTTCATTGCCCGAGGGCATACACTAACTGACCGAAAGGCCCACATTGGCCCATTTGCGGATTATTTCTCCTTTTTGATTTTCATGACCTTTTCCTTGATTCCAATGACTCGGGTTGACCTCACTCTTGATCATTTTGATATCAATGTGATTTTCTATAACATTCTTTCCAAAAACATTGTCATTTTATGTGATTTTCTTCATATGTCACTATTTGATCATTTTACGTGGATTTCTTTGCAAATTTTCCACCTCGATTCCCACTATGTTTTCCATGATTCTGATGTTTTGTACTGTTGCATTTTTGAAGCTCTTGATGTCGGTGTGGTTTTCCAGAGCCTTTTGTCCAAAAATATCGTCATTTTATGTGAATTTCTTTATATGTTACAGTTTACCTGTTTAGCATGAACTTCTTTGCAGTTTTTCTATCTTGATTTCCACGATGTTTTCTATGATTATGAAAATTTAAGTTGGTTAAATTTTTTATTCTCTTGAAGTCTGTATAATTTTCCAAGCCTTTCTCACCAGAAACCTCGTCATTTCATGTGATTTTATTTATCGTGTCATGTTTTGTGAATTCATTATTTCATGTGGATTTCTTCACAATTTTTGCACACCATTTTGCACATCCATCTAGTCTTGATTTGACATTCATATTAGCATGATTAGAGCACAATCTAGGCTTAGCAAACATCCATTTAGCCTCTAGCAAGCGAATTGGACTAGAAAGACAGAGTTTCTCGGGTGTATGAGGGTGCCTAACACCTTCCCCGTGCGTAATAGGAATCCTTACCCATCCTCTGGTTTGTGGACATTTGACCTTCATATTTGCATCTCATGCATTCAGCCTTTGTATTTTGTTTGTGATTTTCCTTGTCTTTTCCTTAAAAGACTAGGTGGCGACTCCTTTTCTTTTCGTTTTTATCTTGTCTTGCGCCTTCACCATCTTGGTATGGCTGTGGCCTCCTCCCTCTAGTGCGACTCCACGCTGGATCCCTAGGTGGCATGGTCACAGAATTGGCGACTCCGCTGGGGAGTACCAGATTCCGACTTTCAGGTTAGTCTTTTCGCTTACTATCTAAGGTTTTGGCTTCACGAACTTGTTTATTTGCCTTGCTTGTGATTGTTTGCTTACTTAGTGTATCTTTCACACTTGCTTTTACACATTTGCTCTGTCACTGCACACACATGCTATATATCTTGCCTTTTGATGTGATGGATGTTTTTTTTTCACAATCATGATGCTACGATACTTGCACATGCCATTGTCATACCTTTTGCTTGTTGATCGCTTGCTTGTTTGCCTTACTTTTGTATTTTCTTCCCCATTTCGCACTTGACAAGCCTAAGAGAGTAGAGACATGTTTGTTTCCCTCTTCTGGTTAAAATAAAACACACAAACTCAGAGAAACAATTAATAAGGCAAAACTAGTGACCAAATCAAACTCTTCCCCCTGGTTAATAAAATGCAAGTAAAAGACACAAAAGCATATTACATGATTGATCATATAGAGCATGCATCTTCTCTCTTGAGTCCACTTACAGTATGCGAAGGACAATTCTAGTCACCCGTTCTATAACTTTGGCGTAGGACGTGTTGCTAGTTTGTCCTCCTTTGTTCGGGGTCGTGTCGGTGTTAGTAGTGGGTACAACTCCATGCTACTGCAGAAGATGAGGCAACCAACGCATCACCTGTTCACTGCTTGTGCTTTGGCCAAGATTTAGAGCAGGGACCTTTACTTTCTAGCCTGAGTCGGAGACCCATTTACTCATGTGTGATCCCGAAGTAAATGGCATTTTAGGAAATACTTAGTTGGTGAGAGAGAGCATATTAGTTGCATCCGTGTGCATGAATGCCATTCACGCCACCATAACAATTGCATCTTGTTGCTGGTTTTAACACTGGTAGTTTTCTTTTTTCCAGGTAGAGCATGAGTTTTTTAGTCACTGCTCGAGCGTTCCTGCCTTGACTCCCCTATTTGCGATGCTTCGTTACTGATCATCTTGTTCTCGAGTTATTCGTCACTTTGACAATAGCTCGTCCTAGAATTCATCCCCTCATTTGCCACCGTAGTCCGATTCTCACCCGTTTCCGGTCAACCATGGCCCAACACACTAGCGAGTCTCTGTCTGCCACTGTCGCTTAGGAAGGCACTCCATTTTCGGTCCCTCCTACCCTTACTGTGTTTTCAGCTGTTCACTCTGTCTCCTTTGTGCATCACAGAGGTTCTGTTTCCTACCCCGTAGGACATCCACTGACCTTGGCCAGTCTGGAGCCAGGCACTAGTCTATCTCAGTGACCCCTGCTTGGGTTCTAGATGTATCACTGACGGCCTCACTTCCTCTAGGTTTTTTTCTCCTTTGGTACTCTGCCCGCTGTGGCAACATCTCTTGTAGGTTCCTTGCCTCCAGGGCAACCTGTATCCGTCCCATCTTTGACTTTCGAACCTTTGACTGTGACATTCCTCATCGTCCTTGAGGGGTCTCCTGCCGCACAGGCAGAATATCTGTTTGCCCTCGGCTAGAAGATCAAGGACATGACTTTTGCTATCCAGTCTACTATAGACCCCACTGTTCCTGAGGCTCCCCAGCAGGTACCACCACCTTAGCCCTCACCCCAACTCCTCACTGCACCCACATTAGGTGTGACACTACTACCTTAGACACACCGCCTCACTGCACAACATTCTACTCCAGCATATGGTAGCCAGCCCCTCGGGTTGGTTGGAGTACAACATCCACAGAGCTTGCAGTCTGGCATCGTACACTACAGCAGTTGTTGCTCCCACACTCAGCACTCACTGCCACACAACTCTCCACTCATCCTCCTCTCATACACCATCAGATTCAAGCAATTTCATTCTCACAACCACATCCAACACTTATGTATGGATATGCTGACCATCATGTCGTAGCACAAGGTGGCATGAAGGTGGACCTGGAGGAGCACTTAGGTGCAACCCACACAGCATATGTAGTCATTCCCCTTACTGCATCACCCTCGTCGAAAGCAGCTCCAGATACCCTCCACACCAGGGTGGGTGACCTGGAGAGAGCACTTCGACAAGTGCAGGGAGGCGATCGCCAACCCTACGGATTCTGGGACCTCTGTTATTTCCCAAAGGCGACACTCCCTCCGCATTTCTAAATCTCGGATTTTGAGAAATACAATGGTAAGGGTTGCCCCATTTTACATCTTAGGGCATATTGCGGAGATCTCGCTTAGCTCTAGGCTGATGAGAGGCTGCTTATCTGTCTCTTCCAGAAGAGTCTCACTGGTCCAGCCCTCAAGTGGTTCACGTCGCTTGACATGGGCTCGATCAAGATTTGAAACGACCTCTCACAGGCATTCATGGATCAATATGCGTTTAATCTCGACTTGGTCCCAAAGAGGGAGGACCTTGTCACCACGAGACAGAAACCCCCACAAGCCGTTTGGGGAGTACGTCGGCCACTGATGCACCCTTGCATCATAAGTGAGAGATAGACTCTCTGACGAGGAGTTTATTTAATCATTATTCGAGGTGCGCAACCAGATGTTGGGGCTTTGTTGAGCATTCAACCTGTCACTACCTTCTCATCTTTGATTCGGGCAGGTGCTCGTGTAGAGAACTCCCTCCGCAGTGGCAACTTTCCTGCACTCGCCACTTTTGCCAAACAAGCTGCATCCCTGGATAACCATGCGAGCAGTAGCACTCGTAGCGGTGCTGACACTAGTTACCCTAAGAGGCGGGATCTTCTCAAGCCTGCCGTCGCATACGTAGGGTCACCCGCTATGCCCGTCAATGTGGTGAACCAGCTAGGTCCGAATCAACTAGTCTATTGACTTACACCTAGGGCATCACACACACCACATGTCACCACCACCACCTAGCCGGTGTATCCTACGACACTGGTCTAACAAGGACCTCGCCCATGGCAGAGACGACCTCAGCGTACTACGCGACAGTGCACCCCACTGGTTGAGTCACTGAGTGCCGTCCTCCCTAAGGTAGTGTCACTCCTGGAACTCGAGGAGGTTCGTCCCCTACCGAACCCTCTTCTGGTGTGGTACAACACGAACCTCCACTGTAATTTCCATTGCTGCGCGGGTCACTCGACGGATAATTGCATGGCTTTTTGGAATGCCATTTAAGACTTGATTGACCATAAGGTCATCATTATTGACACCTAGGAGGCACACATTGCACCTACACCACCACCTCGACGTACACAAGCACCACTAGCCTACCCCAACATTGTCAACCAGCTCATGCCTACGCATAACAACTCAACAGGTGCTGGAACCTTAGGAATCCGTTTCCTTTCTACGGATGTCGTAGACCCCTCTAATCTGATTCACACTGTTGATGAGCCTTTCCCCACCCATCTTTATCGTTTGAGTCGTGCCGGTTCCGAGTCTGCAGTCCACATGATACGACTGACTGCGAGGGTGGAGCGTACCGCCGCACCGTCGACCGCGCACTCTGGGTCTCCCATTTGCCTACTTGCCTAACCCATGCCTACTCATCCTATCCAGTCACCCGTCCAACATCTTGTCCAGCCTCTTGTCCAACATCCTGTCCTATATCCCGTCCAGCATCCTGTCCAACCTCTTGTCTAGCATACTGTCCTGCAACCTGTCTAGCATCCTGTAACCATGCCGGCGAGAATGGCAAAAATATATATATATGCCAAAGTCGGCAAAGTCACGACAAAAATAAAATAATATGCAAATGCAGGAGTCGCCACCTAGTCTATTAAAATGGAAGAAGAGGAAAACCATGTAAAACATGAAAATCATGCAAAACAATGAAAAAAGTCTTGAACCAGAAAAAATGGGTAAATATCTCTGTTACGTACGAGGAAGGTGTTAGACACCCTCGTACGCCCGATAAATCGGTCTTCTATTGATTTCTCTTTTGCTTATGGAATGTCGGCTTTGCAGCCTTTGCTGTACGCCCAAGGGCGATATACCATGCCATGCTAATGAGTGTGGTGTCTAAAGTATGGGTGCATGATGTGTAGGGGTGTGTCCTAATGCTTAGAAGTATCACTTGTATGTCGGGTCAAG